>JNHV02000010.1:0-108875 GCA_001691785.3 Amanita brunnescens Koide BX004 | reverse complement strand
TAATAATAGAATACAATACTTACTGTATGTAGTAACGGACACTTTGGCTGATTTGGGTTCGCAGAGGGATACGGCGATGGACCCAGCATCTGCTGACATGTCAGGAAAGTAAGAGAGYAGGGGACGGTAAAGACAAACCTGCTGGGCGCCCTGCTGCTGTTCAATGACTTCCTTTTCCTGGGTGACGATTTTAGCTTCGTCCTCGAGGCTGAGAGCAAGAGGGAGGGCGACGAGGAGAGCGGAGGTGGTGACGACCCAGACGACGCTGCCTACAAGTTTTCCACCGCGCCTGATCCAGGACGCCGTTTTTGCAACGCTAGAGACAATGGAGTGACGTGTAGTTGGTGGGACGATATCCTTGAGAGCGGCGATGCGGTCGAAGAAAGACTCATCGTAGTCATCGAGGGAGTCGAGGGACGCTGAGGATACGGAAGCGGAGGAAGAAGGGGACGCGTAGGGCGACGCGGCGTCCTGGTCCTTCTCCTCGACGATGTGGACTTTGACCATGTTGAAAATTTCGGCTCCGCGGACCAGAAATAGAAATAGATAACGTCCGTGCCGCTTCTCGCCAATGCTCCCACATCAGGCCCCGCAAGGTATGCCCTTTGCTCCCGCCCGCCCGCTCCTCACCCGCCCAGGCGTCCTCCTGCCCACTCCCTCCATGCAGGACCAGATCCACGAGCTCGCAAAAACTCTCCCGCCRCCCCGCAAACAGAACACCGCGTGCGATGCATGCAGGTCCGTTCTTTCTTTCTCGTATGCGCCCATCCTGATCAGCCCAGAACCCGCAAGGTCAAGTGCAACCGTGTGCCCGGGCAAGACAAGGCACGTCTATCTTTGTCCTTCTCTGTCTCTTTGCTAATTCGCCCACCAGTGCCAGGTACTTTCCGAGTGCTTTCCGTCGTCATCCTCGGCTTAGCGTGCTTCACAGCACTGCATCACCAAGAACTATCCTTGCACGTCCGTTCGTCCAGCTGTTGGCAATGCTTCCCTTGACTGCCCCCTAGACATTATGTGCAGCAGGCAACTAGTGAACGGAAGCGTAACTCATCTATCAACAGAAGACCTCGCAACGGCAATCATCAAAGGTGAGCATGTTCATCGACYTACGCAGCAGTGCATGACTACCGCTGGCCAGCATCATGCCCGGTAACTTTAGATTGTAATTATCTTGCCAGTTATTCGTTGGTTCAATCTCATGCATAGCGTAGTGCCATGCCCGCCCAAGAGCATCAGATGCTCGCTGCAACCACCTTTGCTAATGCCCCCGTACCGCTCATGGTCAAATTTGGTTTCCATCCACCCATCACAATGTCAACGCCAACTGTGGACTTGCTAACATTTATGTTTGCACCCCCAGACAACAGGTTAGCGACTAGATAAACTATACGGGCTAGAGATAACGATTACCGATAGCGATTCGTCACCATTTCCCACCGGCAGACTCAAGTCACCTTATGACGCATGGGGCGAAGAGGCACGTAGGCTCGAAGATAGTAAGTTCAAGACGGAGTGAGTATCTTTTCATTTGATCACGTAAACTCATGAACTCTGGAGCCACAATGGTTAGTCTGTTCCAGCCACCTGATTAGAATCACACTAACTGGGATATTAGCCTTTTTCTCGTTTTGATGTGAGAATCTGTCTGACTGCGCTTTACAGGTTTGCACAGGACCTTGTCGAAGTGTTCTTCCAGATCGTCCATACTAGGATACCCCTTCTTAATCCGGCGCAGTTCCGGCGTCGCCTACAACTTAATTCACCCACTGGGGAAAAGTTGTTGCATCCCGCTCTGGTAGCGACAGTTCTTGCATGGGGTTCAAAATTTTCAGAGCATCCGCTCTTAGTCTCCGATCGGAAACGTCCCGGTGGTCAGAGCCTTCTAGCAAAAGCCTTGGTAGATAGGGCGCGTGATCTCGCCGAGGCGCTCAAAGTCCATCGCGTCCCATCAGCCGATCATGTGGTCATTTGTTTGTTGATTGAACCACTACAGAGCCGTTCGTCCCTTCCTTGCCTTATCAATCTCGCAACTGATGTTTTAATATAGAAAATCCGGATGATCCCAGCGGTACTTTTCGTTTCTATTGATCCATACACGAACCTGACTGTATCAGGCTTCCATGGCTTCTGGCTAACAGCTGCCACGCGACATCTACTAGATCTAGGGGTATGTATTACGTCTCATCCTTCGAGTATCATGTATTCTGACCAAATTTTAGATTAATCACAAGTCAGTCATGACCAACATCTCAGACCCCGAGAGCAGGGGCACGATGATTTTTGCGTGGTGGATGACATGCCTATGCGACGCATATTCGTCCGTTTATTATCGGCGCAAAGCTATCCTGGATGACGATGACTATGATATCGATTTTTACACCGTGGAGCCTATCAACCCGGAACCCATAGACCCTACYAATCCGATGCCTTCGCCCCGGGTGCAACTAGAGGTACCCTTTTCGTAAATAGCGGACATTGACCGGAAACTAATCCTCGTTACAGTTTCTGGTTTGTGTAACTAAGGTGGCGCCAAAGACTGATGACTAACAATCTGACAAGGGATATTACCGCGCAGCCCATTCACTTGCACGGACAGCTAGAAAAATGTCGCGCCTGTTATGGAAACCCGCTACAGAATCAGACGGCCTGCCATATGATATGGTATGCTCGTTTAGTCTTGAACTCTTGCGCTGGAAGGAGCAGTTTCTGCATCTTGTTGGCGTTCCAAACGGCTTTACAGGTGAATGGGACTTTGTATCGGTTCGTTGATCATGTGCCCTATTCCAGCTCCCTGACGTATGCGAGTAAAGGCCGTTTCGTGTTGTGCAAGTGATGCAACATATCATGTCATGTGGATTATATTATTCAATGCATTGGACGAATTCGGTGTGAATGTCAGTGGCACAAGCGTGAACCAGGCGCAGATCGACAGTGCTAAACGAAAAGTCGCCGATGAAGCCTTGTACGGTGCTCTCCGGATAGCGGGTCTTGTACGTCAGCTCCCCGCTTACTTTTGGTCAGCTGCTAAATAGAACCGATAACAAGGCCAATGTGCTGACCACAAATGGATATCTGGTAAGCGAAATCCAGGGCTACGAATAGGAGTCTTATTCTTCCGCGTCATCAGAAACTGGATCCTGCCGTAATGCTCTATAGCTGCAATCAGGCTGGGATTTTTCTGGCCCGGCTAGGACGACCCGAAGTCTCCCACTGTCTTGGAGGTTTGGAACAATACAGCGCTGCATATGAAGAAGCTGGAGAACAAGCCACCGAAATGAAACGCATGTATCATCAAGCGCGGTCAGGCGACCAGGACCTTCACCACATGGCATCTGTCACCCCGCGAATTGCTCCGCACAACTCTGCGAATCTGGCRGACCAGCATATCGAATCCAAAAAGGGGTCCCCAAAGGTGAATATTTTTCGACAAGCGACCTGGGCTGCACGGTGCTGAACGCATCCTGTAGGACCATCCATTTTTGTAYGAACCATGATTCTCGGACATTTTATTGGGGACGGTTTAATTCATGCCATTATTGGATAATAATATTCTTGCTTCCGGGCTGTAGACCTCGTGTATCAGATAGGGCCACTTCTCGCGTTATTTAAATTATCGTGTGTAGTATTGGTATTGGCAGTTGTCAATGGCCCAGCAATTAATGACCACAGACGCCTGCTGTCCCTCGGCTATCACTGCGATGATTCACGATCACTGATACCACGCTTTATGCATAGCACAGTCCGAAACGTACACATTACCAAAAGGGTATGGAACATTATGCATATAAAAAATGTAACATAACAAGGTCTGTTGTGCCATGTGCTTAGTAAGTACAAAGATGCCAAATCGTTATACAACCAATGCCGTCTGATAAATGCTGCAAACTAGAAAATGRAAATGAAAACATGAAATGAAAATTTAGAATCGGTACATCATGGGTGCGGCGGCGGGGCTGTGCATCTTATGCTTACGCCCTATCGATGATCGTGCCCGCCAGCTCTCCCGAAAATCGCTGACAGAGCTTGGAGAGCATCTCGTCATCCTTGACGCTGACCAGATAATCTTTGCGGTGATAGGTATCCAGAAAGTGGCGCAGCCGCCCGAGTGCTTCGTATGCTTGGTCGATGGTCGGGATCGTGTCGGTGCTAAAGTCCGGGATCGCGTGTTGGTTCGTTGGGAAGCGTGGAGAAAAGGAGCCGTCAGGCCTGACGTGGTGCTGTGAGGTTTCGTGCAGAACCGATGCGCCTTCGAGCAGAGAGTAGGGTCGGTCGGATGAGGGGTAGCCGGGCAAGGAAGTCAACGTATGCGAATTGATGCGACCATCTGGCGCTGGGAATGATGCGTCTCGTCCCGATGAGGATGTATCTCCGGGAATGCCATGTTGATTGATGGTGGCATAGAGGTTCCTCAGGCGTGCATCCTTTCCGTCGCCGGTGAGTTTCCCGCTTTTGATGCCCTGGCGTAGTTTAAAATTCTCGATCCAGCCAGAGCTTGCCTTAAATCTCTCCTCCGGTATGTGGAGCCTTTGAGCTACCTCCTTTGCCTTAGTGCGGATCAGAGAATCGGTGATGACGATCTGTTTATTGTGGCACTCTTCCAGCCACGGTTCCAAGTCGGCCTCGATCTCAGGGAATTTCGAGTGCCTGAAATGATGGTCAGCGTGTTGCTACTGGGTAGTGTGAAACGTGGGCATCACCTGTGCTTTGCGATATAATTGTAATCGTCTTGAGGAAGTCTTAACCACTTATCCCTGTTTTTTAATATTTTACTAACGGTGCTTCGTTCGACCTGCCATAGCATGGCCATGTCCTCCTGTCTCGCGTTTGGATTCTGTTCAGCATATAAGCAGATCTCCTTCCGCTGAGCATTGCAAAGGCGCTGTTTCTTGTGCTTTACCCGAGGCGCCGGCGTTTGATGCTGGACGGCGGAAGTACGAATAGGCCCACCTTCAAAAGGCGCTCCCGATATCGATACCGATGACGTGATGCTGTTAGACGGGGAGCCTTGACGATGCTCGACAACAGACTGTGCGCCGGCGTCTGACCTAGGCTGGTTTGGGTAATAATACGGAGAGTACGGGGACGGGAGCGAAGTGGGCGTCATTGGTTTATAACCAGGTGAATGGCTTTGGATTAGTGCGCTATCAGCTATACTGAGCGACAGGCGATTACGAGCCTTTGTGGCCTCGATAGGTGTGTGAGGGCGCGAGCTTACAGATGACGAGGGGAAATAAAGGTCAGAGCGATGACGCTATGCAGTGCAACGGAAGCGTCAATTGACTAGAAATTAGTGTTGTTCATCGAAGACATACAGGGACAGGGTCTTGACGGTCTCCTCTAGCGAGACTGGACGGGACCGACATTCGACGGCCAAGAGACGTTTGGTCAAGGGCAGCACGCTGCCGGCGTGTCAATATCCGATCGGGACCGATAACAGGCTCTACCTGGGGAAACGGAACATGCATGTTTTTATCTGATGTGATAGCCGAATTATTAACTGCAGCGTGTTGATGGGACGGTCGTTGGTATGGCGGAGAGGGCACGGACGAGGCGGGTGAAGGGTAATCGAGATCGGGGACGCGACTGTGAAGGGGAAACAGCGAATTCTGGTGGATTGGAGACGTCTGAGATGGCGGCCAGCAGGGAGTAGTTAACGACGCGTGCATCGAGGGCGCGGCGGTGTCAAGATTGGATTCTGGGGCTGGCAAGCCGTATCCTGACGAAAACGAAGACAGATTCGGGTTGTCCATGCAGCGAATGGTGTGACGGGCGTCGGTAGAGGTTCCACACCATGTAACCCTCGAAAGGCGAAGGTCTTAAATGAACCCCTCGACTTATAAGCCTCACCTGGACATCAAGCTTTCGGAACAATTTACTACTCACCGCGATATTTCCTTATTGGGCCCGCGTCACGCTAACAACCTTGTCGCTTTTGTCGCCCCTCTTGTTTCTTGTCTCTCTGTCATGTCTGTTCGTGGGCAATGTCGCTCACCGTCGCCCTCGCAACTCTTATTCGCGGCTGTCCTTTTTCTCCTCAACGCTATTGTGACATCCTAAAACTGTCTTGTACCACTGCGCCCGCGCGGGATTTTCCGCCTTACACACGCCACTGTGCCACGGGCCTGCGGAAATGAAATCTATTGTTTGTATTTGGCCGTTTGTTCGACTTTGAGAACATGTGCTTAGCTTCGTCCGGGCCTCGAAGCTCCTGTCTCTCTGGCCACATTCTAAAGAGGCTTACGTTTTCGGTGCCATGAAACATACAGTGTATACTGCTGCTCCTGTCGACTGCTCCTGTCTGGTGTCTGCCTGGGCTGACTGCGACATGTGTTCTGCTTAATTCCGCTAACATGATCATGCCGCCCGATTCAATTTGGTATGGCAGTACGTGTATGCTTCTTCTCGAAACTTCTCTTTGCTTGCTTGCCACCGATCGATTTCCCGTTGGGCTATGAACCCGGAGACTGTGGAATCCTCTGACTTCTACAGCCGGATCTCCGAACATTAGGGCTCATCCGGCTACAAATAGCTGCAGACTCCCTTCTATCTCCCAGCCGAGCGCCTGTAGGCGAGATCTTAGCGTACTCATGACAGCTGTTTCAACCCCTGCTGGTGGATATGGCCATCATATGTACCTTGAACCCTCTGCCTAGTTGCGCGTTTTCTCAACGTGTATCTGATGGTATGTAAACTGCGCCCGATTGTAATTTTTTTTCGACGTCATACGGTCGGCCTATGGGGATAGTTTTTCCTGTGACGGTGAATCCGGGGAATTGCAGATCTGTGTTTTTTTCTCATGTCAAATCTGGCGCACAACTGTTTCGCGGGAACGCTTTGACTGTCCGAAGGGGGCCGCGGATAGCTGCGTACACGCGGTTTACCAGGATATTCGCTTTGATAGAAACATCTGTCCATGCTTCGCAAATGGCTTCGATTCAAATGATGAATCGCATGTGTACGTCAGGGAAAACGTACCACCCTTTCAACGGCGGAGTTGGCCCGCGTCCAAATTGCATGATCCAGCCGCCTTCCACCCCCCATGTTCAACGTCAACACTATTGATATTGCCACGCGCCTAAGAACACGTTGAAAAATCGTGCGTGCTGCTTACGCCCTACTCGCGAACATTGATCGACCTGTAGATATCGGGTTCATATACCTACTTCCGGATTAGCGCTAAGCTTTTGCCTTGCTCATCAGAGCCTTCCTTAGAAAGAGGACATCTTTTGTATATGGGTATAGTTCTGACCTGGATCGATCGTATGCGTGGAAATTGCTATGCTATCTTCCATAGCTGACCCATGCTAATGGAATGCGATTCTTGTTTTAGCTTGATTCTAACGGCGCGCCACACCAACAACGAACGCTCTCTTATAATAATAGCATCGTCTTATGACTCAGAGACTSTAAAAACTGTAGAATATCGGATGTATATGACGAGAAAATGTTATGTATCTGTTTCTATAAACGATATCATCCACTTGGGCCGTCCAAACGTCATCCGGCGTACATAGAGTGATCCTTATTCCCTTGTAGTGTTCTATAAATAATCTTCTTGGAATCTTGTTTACCATTTTAGGACTTTGCCGGTGGCTGAACTTCTGCTGAATGAACAACCACAGCGCTCTGAAGACTGACACTACCCAGACATCAGCGCGTCTCAGCGCCCCCGAGAACATGCGATGCTTAACCCGTTTGGACTGTACCGTACAGCAATGGGTACATTCGGAAAGATGAGTCACGACGATCGGAACGTCACGGAGCCGTTGGCTTGAGGCTGTATATAAATGGCATTTCTTGGCTCGGTGCCACCAAGATGGCCACGATAACGGCGCCGACGAGACGACTGGTTTTGCTTTGCCGGTATGGGCCCCTGCGCCCTATGGGAGCCCCTCGCCCCTTTCGGCGAACTTGGGTATCAACGGCAACGCGCTGCAATGATGTCGCTCAAACTCAAACTCAAACCCAGTTGCCAGTAACAGATAAGAAGAAAAATGGCAGGTGGCTGGATCTCGCTTRAATGATCTTATTCATTCTTTCCCGTCAGAAAACGGTCCATTGCGGCAGGAGGATGCCGTCAGCACGGTACCGAACTTTCGTGGCGATTGGGTGCTATTTCATCCTGTCTATTCCTCAGAAGAGCTGAGGTCTGTTGAGGTAACGTCACAATCGATCAATTAACGGCAAGGCAGGGTTGATGTTTTCCCCGTCAGGTTCTGCACGAGAAGCCCAAGACGTTTACCGACAGTCTCGCTTATGGCCTTGTCAGGCTCTCACGCACTTTGTTCGATTTAGTGTCGGGCTACAAGCACAAAGAAATACCGAAGGACAAGCAATTGTCGTTGGAAGAACTTAGAAAGGGGCGGTATATACAAAATGAGAAGGAATGGATGCTCGTAAGCACCATCATCTTGGCCATGAGTAATGAGTGTTGAATGACCTGACTGGCCAGCGTTTCATTTTCCTTGAAAGTGTTGCAGGTGTACCAGGAATGGTGGCTGCAACGCTTCGCCACCTTCAAAGCCTCCGGCTTATGGTACGCAGTTYATCTAAATGCTTGTTCCAAATACCCTGAGGGTTTTGTATCAGCGCCGTGACAATGGATGGTAAGTTGGAAATGATATGTTAAGTACTATTCTCTAAAACATCAGGAAAGGATCCACACTTGTCTTGAAGAGGCGGAAAATGAACGAATGCATCTAATGTAAGTAGTGTCTAGTCTGCGAGTGGCGACTGGGGTTGACCGCTGTATCAGGACCTTTATGACAATACGCCAGCCATCTATCTTTCTCCGTGCCATGGTCCTGGGCGCACAGGGAGTGTTTTATAACCTGTTCTGTGAGTTATTGTAGTAGATATTGTTCGTTCCTTACTCACTTTTAGTCATGACGTATTTAATTGCCCCCAGGGCCTGTCACCGGTTTGTTGGATACCTGGAGGAGGAAGCAGTCGTCACATAGTGCGTCTTCCGATTTCGTCCTAAAGTGTCTTTTTTCAACTGAATGACATCATAGCACRCGAGCTATAAGCGACCTTGAGGCTGGGTATATTCCTGAATGGTAATGCACCGTCACCATATCAAGATGAGAATTTAACCCTTTTAACTAGGGCCAATCTATCGGCGCCGGACATAGCAATCGACTACTGGCGACTTGCACAGAATGCCAAGATGATTGACGTTTTATACGCTGTTAGGTCTGATGAAACAACGCATCGCTTCGTCAATCACAGCCTTGCGAATCTCGATCATTCCAAGGATGTCAATCCATTCGCTTTCCGCGAACCAGACATGTTTGTCAAAGGCAAGAAGACATCGTGAGTACTTTCTCCATCGAAGCCTAGCATCGACGTTATGGACCAATCTGCGTCATATAGATTCTCTAGATCTGAAGCAGAGAAGTATGTGGAGGAATCGCGCACATTATTTGATCAAGAAGGGGGTGAAAAATAGCACATCTACTTTCTGCTTCCGTGTAGCATTACTTCAGCATATTTGTAGACTAGACGGTATTGTAATGGAACTCCCTACTCCCAATACGTTTTTCGCTTGTTCAGAAGCGCGTGACGCGTGACATGTCGTCATAGGACTTTGTCCTCATCTGCATACCGCGGCATGGCAAAAAGCGGCCACAGGTATTCACGCTCGTTCTTYGGACCTACTCCAGAAAGGGTGATTAGACAATTGCAAGACAAGTACCGCGCATCTGGAGCCGTGGACGTCGAAGTGACTACCAACAACCATGAGGTTCACACCAATTCGGCAGCGAGGTTGATTGAGAAGCACGCATTTACATTCTTTCTGAGTGACGGTGGATCACCGGAGGACTGGGATGAACAAGCAGCGTCGACTGTCAAGAAGAAGATGATGGGTCGCTGGCTGGAAAGCGATTGGGGCAAGGCGCTTCGCAAAGGAGATCACGAGCAAGGAAGAATGCCAGAACGCTGGGTCGGCGACAGTTTCGAGATTGGTGATTTYCTTGGGATCGACATCCTAAGTGGACATCGTCCAACTGAAAATCTACCCTCGGAACGACCATCACAATCCTGTGACGTGCCCCAATCGACACCTGTCAATGGCATGTGTGGTCAGCCTGCCTCCAACGTACCAGGAGTCCGTCTCGGGTCTGGTGAACAATCTCCGATAGCAGGACCAAGCGGCGCTCCCATCGTCAGTGCGCCCCAGGACTCACCCGCCATGTCGGTACGAGTCACACAGCATGCGCTTGGGGAATACATTGCTGGCTTTGACTCTCCTCGCACAGCTGTCAGTGTACCAACTTCAACTGTCCCGCTACTGGCTCTTTCAAACGCAGAGAGGCACGTACTGAGAGGTACTTCAATAGTTCCAACTATATTACTTCTCTCCTGAATATCTGGAGAGATAGGATGTTGGTGCATGCTTATTACTCCAATGTTGTTTTCGCTCGTCAATTGTTCAACGAAGAAACCCACCGGACAGCCCGAGATCTTGAATATGTAACATGGGGTGAGTTTCTGGTCGTCTGGAGGAGCGATCACATCGAAATATATGAGGATCACGTATGTTTGAGTTCATTTGCTAACATTGCAGGCCATTAACGCAGGTGTAGAAATTTCCACTTAAAGAGTGGATAACTGGCCACAAGCGTCTTGCCTTTATCATTCCCTTGTCGTCAACGACAACTCGGTTGTCCATTTACTCCTTCGTTGACTTGACATTTAGTATCACTTGTTCAGAGCGCGACCATCCATCCAGATCGCGGTTACCGTCTTTTCTCTCTAGGGAAGGAACTAGATATTTCATATTTAAGCTCAAGTCTCGTTCCAGGGCTTATGATTGGATCTGGAAGTTATGGTACGTCAAGCCTGATTTGCATCTCAGAACGTACAGGACCTGTCTATAGGCTACAATTAGGAGGCCGCATTCCGAAGACCCTTGAGGTTAAGAACCCGACCTTAAATGCGACGGTGTCTATCGATGTCCCTCCGGCCGATGATAATGACTATGAGAGAATCCTCAAGACATTGAGCCGTCAAAACGTGATCGATTTGAGTATAATAGGGCTCAGCTCACTCCCTGACTGGAGCTCCTTGATTCAACTCGCATTACTACAAGGGAAAAGGCTGGAACTAGCATGGCGCATAGGCACTAATTTAGACTGGATTTGGCTYGAGACCGATATCGACGAGAAAGTACGGAATTGGGCAGTCCTTTGTGGCCTGGTGGTAAAACAGGTTTGTCTGATTCCATTGATGGAATTTAATGTCGCGTTACTAATCCGTCCATGATGATATTAGTCTATGAAGGGCGCAGTCCTGGAGCTTCGCTTAGCAGAACATTATCCCATCCATACGTATCTGAAAAATGGCGACCGAGTCGATGAGCCTCCTGGGGTGGAGGGTTATCTGAAACGTATTCGCCCCATGTCTTTAATCAAACATTCTACTTATATCTCGACACACGATGGCAATCTCTTTGTTCTTGCCGTTGATCGCGCTCACCCGCCGACGCCACCGGGATTCTTCCCTCACACTGCCCCTACCGGAGCTTCGGGGGGCGAAGCCGAGGTTCATCGTGGTGCTATGCAAATCATGCATGCATCTGGGGTATGTGATCTGAGGAGCATCCTTGCAGTACGGCGTGCATTTCAGTTTGTTCCTTCTTACTTGCACGACGTGCGCGATGTGCATCATGGGAATGGCAACACAACGTCCCCGGGTGGCGAGGCGTCACCGGAGGACGACGAAGACGAGGGCGGGGAAGTGGACGAAGAATCAAACAAGCACCTGTACATGCGGCGTTCGTTTGAATTGCTACTAGACGATGGAAAAGTCGTTAGGTTTGAGGTCTGCAAGCTGATATATGCGTCGTTAGATATTGACCATGCCTCACCACAGGCCCATTCCTGCCGAGTGGCGGTTCAATGGATAAAGCGTTTGCGCGCTCTCATATCTTATTGGAAGCAAAGACATCGCTCTGACGCTCAACACGAAATGGATCTTGCGCAGGTTGACCGGCCACGTTTAACCCCGCGAATGCCAAAGTGTCAAACGCATGCACCTCTCGAACTTCAAAGCACCTTATCGAGCCTGGTGACCATGTATTCCACCTCAAATTGGTGTATGATTCAAGGATGTCATCCTATACTGCGTGGCGGTAAATTATTCATGAARGAAGGCTTTCGAGGCCAGTACAAGTTAGTGATCAGTTGGAAATCTTTCTGCCTCTGATTCCACGTCAGCAGGCTARTACAGATGTTCCTCGTAACCAACCATCTTGTTCGGTACCGCATTAAGCCCAAGACGTTATTGCACCCGGCTACGAAGAAGAAAATCTGTCTCGCCGATGCTCATGTCTGTTCAGGATATTGGGCCGCCGTTGCACTTCCGGACGGAGACTTCAACCCTAGCAACCCTCCCGTTGGACGTCGGTATCAGGATGGCCTTGAAATCAACGATAGAGAAGAAGATACCATGTTTATGGTTTACTATCGCTCGCCGCATAAGTCTATCCCAGGTTCTCTATATCACACCGACGTCGGCACTGGGATGCCATCGATCTCTGCGAAAAGGAAAACGCTCTTTTTCCGGACTCGTAGCAAACTTGAGCGTGACTCTTGGTGCTGGGCAATTAATTGTGAAATTGAGAAAACAGTCAGAATGCACAGAGAGAGAGAAGATGCAATTCGGAATAGTGGAAATTTAACATCCTAGGGACTTATTATGTTAGGACATGCGCTTCGATTATGGATATGTAAGGATCATTGCTTTTTCGGTTTTTTAGCCCTATACGTAGTTTAGCTCATCATCACGACGACAATACAGAAACATACCCGTATCTACTTCTGGAGGTAGCTCGGCCGACTACGGGGCCGAAGTCCATCGCACCACGGACAATCTTATAACTGTAGCACCGATGAGAACCACATATCCTTTCGTTGAATAATGCAACCTACCCAACACCTGGAAGATCCTGGGTTCGACCGCCTCTGACCAGGACAACACTATGCTCTTGCAAATTATGTCCTTCTCCTTGAATGTATGCCATGACGGTGTTGCCATTCGACAACTTCACACGAGCGACTTTCCGCTTAGCTGAATTTGGCTTCTTTGGGGATTGAGTAAATATCTGTATGCAGACTCCTTTACGCTGGGGCGAGCCATCTAGCAGGGGGGACTTTGGCTTGACAGCTTTCTGCGGCTTTTTACGCCGCATAGCTTGGTTCATCGTGACCCATGACGACGGTGAGGGATGAAAAGCTCTGGAGTTGAAAAGGAGGCTGGTGACATTAGCTGGACGAGAGAGCGTCGGCAGGCATAGCTGCGTTGTCCGAGTGAACCCCCGGAATAGCGACAACATAAAGATGTGCTGGACGAGGGCCAAAGACGGACAAACAGTTGGACGCGTCTGTGGCTCGTCTAATTACAGCGCGCGTCCAACAATGGTCCGGCAGAGAACTCGACGCCGCGTCGCATCCGACATCGAAGAAGATGAGGTGATGCAAGATGGAACTGCCAGAGCACAGGCGGATGAAGAAATCGAGGTGAAAACACTGACAGCGAAGAAGGAAAAAGGAAAGGGAAAAGAGAAGGCCTCCGAAAAGCGAAAGCGCGTAGAGGAAGACCAGTCCGACGAAGAAGACGAGGATGAGGATTCGGAGGATGAAAGTGATGACAATGCTGCGAGAGTGGATGTTACAGATTTCAAAGACCAAGCTCTGGGTAAGATCGAAGGTCAGAAGCTGCACGGTTTCGCCACCGACTGGAAAGAGATGGACAGGAAAATACAGTCAACTTGGACAGGTGTTAGACAGGTTGGCGTAGCCTTGGCAGGGACCGCAGAAGACGAGGGCGAAAAGGTTYGTTGTTTTATCCTTAAATACCACCCGTTCTGATCGTGCCCCTAGCCTCTGCGAGAACTAGACGAAATCATGAGAGAACTTATCGATGTCTCTGCAAAGATGAATGCGCATGAACAAGCCCTCAATGGATTACATCAACTGATTGGCAGAGGAGAAGCGATTGTATGTGCGACAGTCTCCACACTAGACGCTTCTAATTGAATGCACGCGCAGACCGACACTATGGATAGATACCAAGATGCCATCAAAGCGCAGGCTAGAGAGTATATGCAGAGGACAGCGCGCCAGAAATACGCCAAAAATGACCAATACGTCAAATTCAAAGAAGGCATATATGTACGTGACAACTGGTTTCGCGCTCTCTGAGAAACCCACTCGCAACCAGGAAGTCATGTATCCGGACATGCCAATGCCTCCTATAACCGAGTTGATCCCACGAGGTTAGTGACAAAGTTTTACTCATTTCTCTGGTGTTTATACATCATACAGAGGACGGAGATGCTAGTGATGATGACGACCTGGAGGTTGGCGGGGTTACGCAAGACTTCAAGTGCCCTTTGACTCTCGTTCCATTTGTAGATCCTCTTACTTCGTCAGGGTTAATTTTATTCTTCACCGTTCGTATCTCCTGACATTGATGGACAGGACTGTGTGCCGACATTCATTTTCTGGTGAAGCAATTCGTGCGTGGTTCAATGGGTCACGAGCGGTGAAAAAATGTCCAGCTTCGGGCTGCGGCCAATCGTTCCGTTTATCAGACTGCCAACCAGACCGAGAACTCGCTAATAAGGTCAAAATTTGGGCTCGCCGTCTGAAGCAGCGGGATGAGGATCTTAGCGATGCTGAAGAAGTCATTGAGTGAAGGAACAACTGATTCAAACTGCTCTGTGAACCTTCGTACTATACGAATTCTTATATTCGTCAATCTWCAGGTGGTGTAGTATAATGTAGAGCACTCCTAATCTGTTTCCATTCTGTCTGAGCCTCCTTGATCGGAGGAATCTCTCTCTCTATTTGCCTGTTCCTGAATGGCCCGCAGGAATGGCTCGATGCCCATGCCAGCTTCTTCAGGTAGACCCAAACTTCTGACCATCCCACCCAGCAGGCCCGTTCTTAGAGCCTGGTCAAGATTGGCGACAGCCGACCGAAATTGTGGGGAACTGGTTGTGGGAGTTAGCGAGGAGTCAGCTAAGTCGATCAAATTCATTCAGTACCTAACAATCTGTTGAATAGCTTCGGCAGAGGGTGGAACGGGTAAGTCTGGTGGTAGGTGTGGGAATAGAGCATGTACAAGCTCAGGATGGCTTGCGAACAACGGCGTAATGTTGGCTGGCGTAAGGATATCCGTTAAAGAAAGATCTAGAGGAGCCACGCGTTATACATATGTTAGATACCTCAACCTCCAGAGCTCACCTGGAGCGTCTGCACCCGCTTGATTTCTACTGGTCATGGAACCCAAAATCCGCTCCAGTGCAGCAAGTTGTTCTGGAGTTGCTTGCAGACCGCCTAACGCAGATGAACTGGCGAAAGACTTGAATGACAGCATAATTTGAACAATATATATACAAACGGTAGCGCTTGGGCCTGCGAAGTGGATGCTCGTGGTTGCGACGTGCTCGCAGAGGCGTTCGTAGTCCAAACAGGATTGTACTCCGGATCTTGAAGGAGCCCGTTCACATTATTCGCAAACTCCTCGTCGCGCGCAGATGAGGCATCTTGCATCCAGAACTGAACGATCTCGTTAGCTGACACTTACGCAACAATAAGAGCACTTACAAAGTGCCGCTGATTAGACGAAGAGAATTTAAGAACATACACCCTTCCCGATGTCGCGTGCGGAACCTTCTCAAAAGTCGCATCGGTAGGGAACAATATTAGGTCCTACCGACCAAACCTGAGATTGAGCACACTGGTAACATCACCACCGACGAACCTCTTCGATCTGATCATTGGTCCTATTCTTCCACAAGAAGTGTAGTAGCTCATCGTCGCCGCGAGAGAGTATGATGGCACCCTTTGTCGGATTAGGGTCTACAAAATTTGTACCTTCTCTTCTGTAAGCTCTGCCAGCTTTGAACGCGAGGGTGGGTTCGGCCATCGGTAGTAATTGAGGGTTGGGTAAGTGCTGGCGACGCGTCAGCTGGAGTAGCTTCAAGTGGCACAGCCACACGGCAATGTCCTTTTCTAACCTCACCATCGAGACTCCTGGCATCTGGGGTCAAGAAACTCCTCAGAGCGGCGACTTTGTGCGAGACGCCATACGAAAAGAGGCCGTTATCAAGTAAGGTTGCTGTTACATTGATGGGGGAGACGCTTACATGCTGTGTTAGGGAGATCTTGGCGTCTCAAGAGGATCTACGCAGTATGTCCCTCGCAGATCGTATCAGAAAACGAATAACATGTTATACTAGCATTACTCGCTCGAGTGCAGACGACACAAAAGGAAGTTGGCAAGCTCACGTCCAGCAATGAGACCTTGCAAATGTATATCGATAATCTTACTGTCCARATGGCAAAGCGAAGATAATGTAGTAATGCATGGAACTGTAAATATAGATATTGCAGGGGTATACCCGCCCATACACACGGTACGGGAAATCTACCGGAATAATGGATATGTTATGTCGAAAGAACTGGATCGTCATTACTCGTTACCAATTTAGCACGCGCATCGCCATTTCAAAACCAAGGAATGTAGCCCCATTTGCGAAGGGCGAGCTGAGAGTGGTCGGCAGGACATCAATGTGAAATGGGACTACCTCYTACCGAATGAGCGTTGGTCCAAGGCCGCGACTGAAAGCACTAAGCCCTTCTGTCCTCCAAACTTTACGAACACAGTCCCACGTAGAAAAGTACTTCTGGCCTGTCGACGGTGTAAAGCCATCGGTTTGCATTCTAGATTTGATCATATCTATGGGGTATATAACTGCCCAGAGCTGATGACGAATCAGATGATCAGGAATCTAGTCTAGTGATGATGATATGCTCACAGCATAACCAGCAGCCGCGCCATATATCACGGCATTCATAGGGCTAATTTGGTCCCTTCGGATGCCCTTCTGGGCCATCTCTCTCTGAACGAGCTTTTCATACGTGAGGAAGTATATGCCATATCCGGAAGCCTCGCGCAATAGTGTCACGGCTTGACCTTTGTAAATGCCTGCAATGCCATGGGCACCATAGATCTTTTTGACAGCGTCCCATGGGCCGCGGTACAAGGGGTTAGTGTTTGATTGCGTTTGCAGACCTGAGATTATGTGTTACAGATTTCTCTGAACAGGAATGGTGGATGACGCACGGATACGGATATGTTCCACTGGACCGGACACGACGCCGTTCGCTAGACCCGCTGTAACGCCAGCGGCAAACAGCTGCGTGCCACTGAGGGTCTTTCCGTCTGGCCCTCCTACGCCCTGTTCCTTGTTTCGGCTGGCGAAGAATCGTTTCGTGTATTCTAGCCCTCCAAACTGGATTGATACACATAGTCCGATACCTAGTAGGGGCGACAGGGTTCCCTGCATATGCGTATAAGACGTTGGCACTTGCTAATATTAATGTAATAAACCTTGTAGAATGCAAGCGGTCCTTCGTTCTTGAGAATACCTCCCGCGCAGTGAAACATACCCTTGTATGTCCCTTTTGGCGCCGTTTGCATTCGCTGGAAAGACGTCAACCCCTGCGTCGAGCGTACATAGTATTGAGTAACATACGACTTTGACAATATCAAATGGTTGGCCAACTAGGACCTAGATAAGGGTYAACAATAGCCAAGAGGTTACGCACAAATGCAATACCTGGGCTATGCCACCGACCGTTCCTGCAGTCAGGTCTTTCACTGCTTTCGACATTGCGGAAGGAGGAGAGGGGGATGAAGTCGGGAGTGCAACGTAGTAGATGATTTAAATTAGCCACATCATTTGAGCGACGGAAATTCGAAAATGTATAAATATAATTGGATCGGCTGATCGCAAGACCTTCTGAACTAAACTAGTGCAAACAACGCGTACGCGATCCACACTAACGCGAGTAACACTGAATCCCCCACTTGCTTAATCCCATCGCTTGTGTGCTTCTTACTCGCCGATGGCGTCGTGCCAGGCGTCGTGGTATTATCCTGGAGACTAGATACTGCCATGCACGTTATAATAGTGGACCCRTGATTATCAAGCACTTACGCATCGCATCAAGGAGCATATCATGGTAATCGCCTCCTGCTTCCCACATACAGAACCCTTTCAGCCCAGACGCATTTATAAATCTGCCCTTGGCTGCAAACGACGTTGGATTCTCGTAAGAAATTAGCGTTTGTGTTTGCGGGTCATACGCGAACGGCTAAGTGACAGGCRGATTAGCTTATTCATAGTGGTCGCCAAGTGACTGACCGTCTGACTGCAAYTATCATAGATGTATGAAATACCCTTGTAAATCGTGCCATTGCTATTCAGAATGTCGTTGGCAATCAAGCCCCAGTAGGTAAACGTTCCGTCAGGAGGTTCTTTATTCCCACAAACATCAAGGCCCCAACCGCCAGACCAGGCATCGCCTGTTTTGTACACAGTTGGATTATATTGAGGATATATGGGTATCGTTCTCGTCGCGTTTTTCGTGTATTCGGCGCTTGGGGCAACAGCGAACGAATGTCCGTAWGCTGGCACCCCGAGAACAATTTTACCAGAAGGCATGCCAGCATTGGTCCATGCCGTTACTGCTGATACAGCAGAACCAAGTCGCGCCGCAGGGGGCGCACAGGTATCATTTAGAGGTGAAGACGGACCTGCTCCTGCTGACGGGGATGACGTGATATCATAGTCCATGATCTCGATATAATCAATGATTTGGCTGAATGGGGTCATATCTGCAATTCCTCCGGAGGAATTGAGATATGGCGTGACAGCAACTGCGAGAGATATCGTAATATTAGAGCCAACCGGGCTCTGTCTAAGTTCTTTGAGAAATGCCAAGTAGTTGTCAGTGTCACTGGGACTGAAAACATTACATCCTATTCCTGCGGATCCAGGGTACTCCCAACTAGAGGATGGACCGTATTAGCAACGGTAAGAGTGTAATATGAGTACTTGCTCAAAGTCGACGCCGTCTAATCCGTATGTGCTTATCAAGCTAGAGACCGAGGTAACGAACGTAGTGCGATTTTCAGATGAGCCCACATTGGATGAGAACCAGCGTGAACCCGTCCATCCGCCAATGGACAGACTGGCATTCACACCCTGCACTTTACTCAGTATTGAAGAACACTAGGTTTGTARATATATTCCTACATGTTGGTGCGCTTGAGTGACGAGATTTGCTAAATTGGCTTTGTCTGATGGCGCGAGGTCCARCAAATCTGGACTTGGCGTCGTCGTGCTTGAAATTGACATTCATGTTGCTGTAGCGTAACGCAATCGGTCGTACTCACGCAAAGGCATACTTTATATGGGTGTACTTGTCCCAACTAACATTTGACAAAGGAAAGTCGGTGGCGTGCCATCCAGTGTACCAGGTAGAAGATACAAATGCAGAGGATGTTGGACCAGCCAAGAGGTTATTCGCATAACCGTTGCAGTAAGTGGCCAAGGCAGCAACCGACAGCCATAGAACATTCGAAGATCTCGAATGCTGCATTCTGGGCGGCCTCGGGCTTGCCAACTGGCTCTAATAAAAAGACGAAAAAAAAGAAGCAAAAAACACGAGTTGTAGCAAGGGCATGTATCCCCGAGTTTCGAAGCGGTGCGTGGAAGAACAAGTCCTATTTCGAACCGAGGATGTCGGCTTATGGCAACTCAAATCCCATCAGGTCCGCCTCGGTCTAATAAACCCTACTCTTTCGACAGTTTTGGTATCCGCAGCCATAGAGCAGGTACAGACAGCAGCCTGGCCTGGTCAAGGGTGGACAACATTCATGCGCCGATACTAATCATCGATAGTAGCTAAATTGCCTTGGACGGACCTCTCCTTTGGAGATGGCAGGTCGGCGATAGAAGCGAAAAACACGAGTCGTGGCCTTGAAGGGCAATTGGATGTATCCCTGAACTTCGAATCGGTGCACAGAAGAACACGTCCTAAGTATTTCCAACCAAAGGTGTCGACCCTACAATAAACTCTTTTTGACCCCATCACCCTCCACCAAGATGCACGGTCCGCCATAGATGGTTCTGTCTGACAAACCCTGCTCTTTGATGTATTCAACAACGGCATCATCCTCCGCACCGGGCTGCAGCCATAGAGCAGGGATCGACAGCAGCTTGGCCTGCTCGAGGATGCCCAAGGTCACCTGTCCCAGCATCAATGAACATTTATGCGCTGATATTAAACGCTGATAGTAGTAAACTTGCCTTGGGCGGGGTGATGATACTGATGGATGTCTCCTTTGGAGATGGTAGGTCGGCRATAGAAGCGACTGTCTGGATTCCTTCCAACTCGTCCTCCTTCTACTCCGGGCTTTGTGAGAACGTGCAAAGGGGGGCAGCGCTCTGTACATACAGGGTGCACAGGTGTCACCTTGTACCCGCGAGCTTTGTACCATTTTAGAACCTATGTAGTTCGTTCACTACACTGGAGAGGAACATAGGATACATACTTTGGTRCCATACTTAGATTGATCCTTCGATGCTCCTACCACAGCAAAACTTTTCGACGACAAGAATGCTCTTTTCACTGCCTCTAGGCTTGCGGTTTCTGTGGCCATCGCGTCGGTTGTAGGTTGGATCTGCGATGCGCGTTGTGGTGAGATAAGATACTAGCCTTAGCGGTGTATTACGTCAGTTGTAGACTACAGTTCATCCAGAATGTTGGACACATTTGGCTCCCGTTTATCTGTCTGGTTTCAAATACCTTCTCGCAGTGCACTCAAGCACATCTTTTACGGCATTTTCATCGGTTTTTACTTGTCTGTCACTTCAAGGGCACTCTTCCAATACTACGAAAGGAAGCGGCGGCGGCGGGAACTAGCCGAAGACAGTTTTCGTCCCATAGAACTGCGAAAGGATGACATCCTTAATGGTGTCGTAGGATTGATCGGTATGGGCGAATACAAATTCTTTCCACTCNGTTGCACCGACATATTACAGGAAACACTCCGTTAATTAGNATAAATTCCCTCAGCAATGCTTTGGGCGTTGAGATTCTGGGAAAAGCAGAGGTATGTACCNCTACATTGCTGCAAGCTGAGTCTCATCGCCTTCAGTATCTCAATCCCGGAGGCAGCGTCAAGGACCGCGTAGCGCTCCGAAGTAGGTCAAATCTGCTTTATTACGCTTCAGAACATTGCTAATGTCCCATGGCAGTGATCGAAGATGCCGAGAGAGTTGGTMTTTTGCGTCCTTATACTGGTTCACGGATTTTCGAAGGCACCGTTGGTTCAACGGGGATTTCAATCGCGACAATTGCAAGAGCGAGGTGAGGATCACATGTTCTCCGCACATTCTACTGACAACCGTGTRCTGTAGAGGGTATGATGCAAGTTAGTTCGGGTTCTATTAAGTATGATTAAGCTATTAACACTTTCAGCCGTTATTATGCCGGACGACGTTGCGGAAGAAAAAGTAAAAGCGCTCCTTGCCTTAGGCGCTGATGTCGAAAGGGTTAGACCTGCAAGCATAGTAGATAAAAAACAGGTGATATCCGATCATCGTTCCTTATTAAACTGCCTATTTAACTATTGTTTGACAAGTATGTGGTAAGGAACGTTCTCTTTCGTTAGTCACGTAGTGCCTGAGGTACCGAAAGAATCTAGCCAGACAGCTCGCGGCCCAATTCGGACGACCCCAGCCTAATGAACAAGCCAATCTAGCGACACTCCCGAGYTCCTCACAACTATATACTTCACCGTCCTCCTCAGTGCTGGTTTCAACGGCGTCTGATGCGCCGTCCAGCCTTGAGTCAAAAACACGTGCAGGTGCTGATGACTTCCTGCTGAAACCGAGAGGTTTTTTCGCCGACCAATTCGAGGTGAGTAATGCTCATGTACATAAGAACAAGGAGAGGAACGCCATTCCATCAGAACAGGAGTAATTTTGCTGCCCACTTTGAGGGAACTGGCCCTGAGATTTGGCGTCAGACGAATGGACGAATAGATGCTTTCGTTAGTGGTGCCGGTATGCATTGATTTACTTTTGCTTCTGTAGCCTCGACGGAGATGATCCTTTCGTACAGGGACCGGTGGCACTATAGCTGGTATTGGTCAGTATATGATATCACGGAACAAAGGCGTCGTGATTGCCCTTTCCGATCCCGAAGGTAGCGGGCTATATAATAAGGTTTGGAGATGGATGAATGGTCTCTGTGCCGTGATGCGAACGACTAACAACCCCTGCAGGTCAAGCATGGGGTCATGTATGATCACAAGGAGAGTGAGGGAACCAAAAGAAGACATCAAGTTGACACCGTCGTAGAAGGAATGTGCGTCCTATTGTGGAACCATGGAATTATGCCACTCATGCTTTCACAGAGGTATCAACAGATTAAAAAACAACATAGAGCTTGCCCTGCCCATTATCGATCAGGCATTCAGGTTCGTTTGGCGTGTCAGTCCAGGACATACACTTGAGCTACCTTCATCAGAATAACGGATGACGAAGCGGTGTCTATGTCACGATATCTYGTCAAACACGATGGACTGTTTTTGGGGTCCAGCAGCGCTTGCAATCTTGTGGCCTGTGTCAAGCTGATCAAGCAGATGGGCTGGAAAGACCGCCAGACAGTTGTCACGATATTGTAAGTCTTATCTGGTAAGTATGCCTAGAGAGCGACGCTGATTGTTGCACAGATGTGACTCTGGAACCCGTCATTATTCCAAGGTTCGTCTACCGCTAACTTAATTTTCCATCATCCCACCTGATAGTGCTTTTGGCCTTTAAGTTCTGGTATGAGAACCTTATTATGCCTGGATTGTGATTATACGTCTCTTTGTAGGAACGATGACTACTTGCACAAGACTCAGATTCCGATCGATATTCGGATCGTGGAAAACCTCATAGCATCACCTTCGGCGAGCGATCAGAAAGATGAGTGATTTATTAGGTACGAAATTCGGTAAGGGGACGCGTTTGATTTATCGCATTCAAAGTCCTAGAGGAGTAGCTTTACGTATCACCCCGTTGAAATTCGGTATGAAGTGAATAAGAAACCTTTTAACCCCTTGACATTGTTGTCAACGAAGCCGAATGCCTTGATTGTCAATCCCGTAGGTGTATCTAAGCTAAAAAGTACATGCGCAAAAAAAAGAACATATATGATACAAGGTAAACCACTAGGCTTTTCAATGGCCCCTGCTTGTTAACCACTCTAATATGATATCTCTGTAGGCCAAGTTCACCACATGTCTGGCTTGAAGTCACGGCGAACTCACAAATTATGTTGGCTTTTCATAGAACACTGCGATGCGTGAGTCATACATATTCGCAATCATTGGGATAGCACATTACCGAGTAGCACTAGAAATATGTTAGCAAGACACACAACAAGTGCGTTGTGCCCACCCACCGATACAGGCCTGTCAGATATCCTATCTAGTTGACTGTAAAATAACACCGATTGAGTTGCATCACTGTACAGATGAGAAAGAACGTACAGTTCGCGTATCAGCTCTTTCACCGTTGCATGTCCCTCGAGGTCATTTTTATTTCCAAGCTGAAAGTACGTAAGATCGTATTAGGGGCGAGAAGACAACACCGACGTACGACTAGCAGTGGAGCGGCAGACAGAGTTGGATTTCCGATGAGTTGATGTAACTCAAACCTCGCAATATTAAATTTATCCCTCTTGGTCAAGAACGTTATCAAGCGCCAGGCTCTCGGACGAGCGCGCTTACCTCAAAGGAGTCAACAATGAAGCTGAGACACGGGGCGTCAACAGGTCTGGAACAGTCGAAAAGCTCAACTTACACGATTGCGTCCACGCCATTGCAATAGCGTTCCCACAAAGACCGATATTTGGGTTGCCCTGGATAAGCACTTCAGTCGGGCCCAGACTCCGCGGGTGCTTCTCCAACCTGCTACATCCCATAGCTTGAATGTGACTCTTCCTTTTCTTATCTTCCTGAAATTGTATGCGACTGTTGGCACGACATCTTCACTCCACTATTAGGGCGACAAGGGTTACTCCATTACTGCGCTGAAGGCAGACACAGTTATGGCTGAATGCACTCACTTGACCRGAAGTTATGACATTCACAAATGAGGTTTTTCCAGAAGCCTGTATGCACCATAAGKCGGGCGTAAGCATGGGGTGGATGTATCACCTGCAAACCGACGATTGCGATTTCAGCTGTGCGCGAAAAGAAGAGACTGTCGATGTCATTGAACGCTGAGTGGCATAGAAGATAGAGGTGTACCCAGCTAGCCATTGAAAAAGGGATGAGAAAAGACCGGCCATTCTTTTGGTGGCGACCAAGGCTTATACGAATTTATAGCTCGGCTCGCGGTAGGCTGTACGTAGATCGGCAAGAGCGTGAGGAATGCATCGTCACATCACACGAGTTAAATATAACTCGATCGCGTCGCTGACGTCCATTCTTTTTCTCGACGAATGTTCTTATGCCGTAGGTCACTCGTCCGGCCGCAGGCGGCTCTACGTGCTGCATTTTTTCGGTGTCAATCTTATGCGACGGTCACACCGCTCCCAAAGTCGAAAAAGAAGTTCAAACGGGAAAAGCCTGCAGCAGCAGCTGCGACCTTCTTAGCAGAGACAGCAGAGACGGCGCCTGAGGTATCGGAAGTGCTATTTGAACCAGTTTCATACGAAGTAGAGACAGAAGTGTCAGCAAATCTCGATTCGCAAGATCCTATAGAGACGACCATACAGCCCCCAACGCCGAAAAAGCGGGTGAAACGGGAAAAGCCTCCTGCGGGCAAGATCACACCGTCTCCAAAGCCGAAAAAGTCTTCGAAACGGGAAAAGCCTGCTGCGAAGCTCACGACCACGCCACCTGCAAAGCCGAAAAAGCAGTTGAAACGGGAAGGACCTAAAGGAGAGAAGAAGAAAAAGGAAACGTCGACCCATTCACATTACCCTATAGCGTATACACGGCGGATTGAGGGACTAGTGGAATTTTTGGACAAACCAGTCTTAACAGGTCAGTTACACGTCATCATCAGTTCTTGTGGCGATTGACGGTGGGGGTTAGACATACAGCCCATCATTGAGCAGCGACCTATCGCGAAGCTCTCGCATGGACTAGACCGTGTCCTGTTCAAGTCGGTAAAATAGCCCCTAGTGTATACTCAGCTCACGTTTGTTCAGTCCAGGAATCCATTGGCTCCAAGACCCTCGTTCACGGGTGTACAATTATACGCCATGGTTAGAGAATATACCAAAGGTCTATGACTTCGCCTTTGAACGATTAACTGGCTTTGTCAAGAGTTCTCATGACGAGGTCGGGTTTATAAATTGTCGAGCGGCTTGTTTTGACTTTCTATAGGAAATATGGGATTTGCTGAAACGAGAGGACAAGACATTCGCTGGTTCAACATCTTCACTGACGGGAATCTTGGGCCAAATATATTTCTTAATATCGGGCGACAAGCCTGTTAATATCCAGAGCCTTAGCCATATTTTTTACGGTAAAGTAAGTGAAAAACGTTGCAGTTCGAAAGTCTCAATAATTTGAGGCATAAATAGCCTAAATATTTTACTCCTGGGCAGAGAATGCCGTCCTCGGTACTCTTCAATCACCGTGATGGCAAGTATGCCATCGACTCTAATAGCAAAACTGGCCACCCCGACAAGAATATTCTGACGTGGCTGGTAAGCCAAATGTGCGGAAATCGCGAACAAAATCTTATTGGGCCTGTGGCGGTAACAGGGAACTCTTATGGAAAAATACTTGACGATGCCCCCTGAGCAATTCAAGTCTTTTAHGCGTTCTTTTCCTGAGGCCVAGGAAGCWTCGGATTCGAGAAAAGACGCCTTTCGGTATGCCAAGGTAAAGTCAAGAGAACCAATCATGNACAGCTCTCTGACGTATATGCCCAGTCTGACCGGTTTCTGTTACGGTCGCAGCTTGATTGCCAGGATGACCGTCTTCCCGGGACTGGTATTTTTGACATCAAAACTCGCGCCTGTTTGCCGGTTAGATTAGATATCCTCAACTTTGAGGTAATTATTTCTAATGGCGATCTCAACAGCAACTCACACCTCACAGGAGCACTCGGGTTACCTGATTCGGTCGCAACATGGACTTGTGGGAAGTTTCGAGAAGGAATATTATGATCTTATTCGCTCAGCTTTTCTGAAGTACAGGTAGGTTTTAATCCTAAGGGGCATCGTGTGGCAGTAACAGTTATCACAGTTTCCAAGCTCGCATTGGGAATATGGACGGCGTATTTGTCGCGTACCATAACACGGCAAGAATGTTTGGTTTTCAGTATATCCCTCTCCAGGAAATGGAAGATCGTTTATATGGTCGTGGCAATGGAGTCGGAGAAMAAGTATTTGAAAAATGCATAAGCTTACTGGAGATTATTTCTCAGGAAGTGACACAATGCTTCCCCGGAAAGGTAAGTGTTGCGTAACTATACCCTGCATCAATGTTCATCTGTCATTATAGTCGGTCAGATGCACGTTTGAGACTAAGGAAGGCAATAATAAGTTGGACATATGGGTCGAGCCCGCAGACTGGGATGATAAAAGTAAACGGCCCATAATTCAGCTTGAAGTACGGGCTACAAACTATATTGGTTTGTCAGAGGTGAAGGGGAGCCGAGCTATTGAGATATGTGGCAACACTAGCGATGCTAAATGTGGGGATTTTTCAATATGCCATCATATTATTAACGAGGCTATGAACAGGGAGTATACATTGGATAATCTGCAGGTCGTCCGAAAAGGAGAACAACATTCGTGCAGCACTTCGGGACGCTCAAGGGCGACAGTTCCGGGCGTACTTTTTCCCTACTGGCGTAGATGCACGCGAGATGCCAGAATTCTGGGCGGGTTTGAATTTCGGTGGCGAGAAAGCAGAGATTGCCTACAAGGGAGAGAACTTCCGGCAGGCGAGTGGGAGTATACAGCAACTACGAGAGGTGTCAAGGGCTGGCAAGGAAGAGTTGGATCGGATCGCTGCACAAGAGGCTGGCAAGCCAAAGATTGTATTTGGGCAAAGCGAACCATGGAATGGACCGACGACGGCACGGTCAGGCGTCCCTGTTCACTCGGGGTACGATTTTTCGGACGAAGCGTTGCTGTCAGAGATGGAACAGGAATGATATATTAGCGTGGTAGATATTCGGGTAGATAATGGTGGATGCTGTGTCGTGCAAGTCTTGGCATCCGTACCTTACGTCTCAGTCTCCCCCAGGTAAGCCTGGTTACTTGTTTCCCTTCCATGACCGACCGCAAACGACGCAGCTGGGCCATGAAAATGCTTGGTCGATCCAAGGATCCGCGAGGCGGTGCCAAATCGCCACCATCGCTTGTTTCGCCCAAACAATCCGCGGATTTGACACTTGTTTCGCCTACTTATTCCTCCTCACCGCCATCCCTCGCCTCCACCAACGACGATGCGCCTGTCTCAAGACCGTCCACCCCAAAACGTTGGTCGCTCTCTCTGAGCCCGTCTTTTTCTCCCACTCCCAAGTCTTATCCACAGGATGTTGACCAACAAAGCATACCTGAGCGCCCGTCCGTCCAGAATCGACCCTCATCTTCTCGCGGTTCCTTCAGCAAAATGTCCTTCAGCTCCATGATGGGCGGACTGTCTTCCCTCTCGCTCTCACGGACCACTACGAAGGAGTGCAGCACGGATAAGTCCAACGGTGATGACGACAAGAAGGAGAAAGAGTCTCGCGGTCGCTCTCTCCTTCGGGGTATACGGACCAAGTCGGCATCGCAGGCTCCGGGCGACAAAGATGATGCATCATCTCGCAGCCGATCCCGTGCTCGTTCCCAATCACCTTTTTTCTTCCGTCGGTCCCGTAACTCTGAGTCATCGCCTATACCACAGCCCGTCCCCCTTGCGCATTCTGATGCTGACCTTTCCGATAGTTCCGCAGTGCATCCCCGCTCCACCTCATTCGCAGACGATCCAGAATCAGAGACAGATGTAGAGACGGAAGACGAGGACAAAACGGACGGGCTTTCTTTCGATACGGTGACCGAGCGTAACACAGAACAAAATGCCCAAATTATATCCGATGTGCAGGGAGTTGATGTTGAAGAGCCAGATCCGCTTGGTGAAGGCGTGAACGTGGTGGTGCCGCATGAGCCTTACTTCCCGTCTTCACTCAACCCCAGGGAAGGGTCAGCACGCGGTAAAAGAGGTGCTAAACGGCGTAAGTCTCTGAAGCATGAGCCGCTACCTCTGCATACCGCAAGACCGCGCTTTGAGAGGGACAGATGCACGACTACCATTACCCAGGGCGACCCTGAAAGTGGTCGTAGCGGACGTCGTTATATGGTTGCCAGTGATCTGGGCGAAGAAAGTCGTTATGCACTCGAATGGGGCATTGGAACCGTACTACATGATGGTGACGAGCTGCTGGTGGTTCATATAATCGAGAACGACAGCAAGGGTGCGCCCATACTCACTTGCAGCAAGACAACGCTGACGTACTCAAAGTGGACCCACCCATCCCAAACACTGCCGATCGTGCGTTAAAGTTGAGGTGTCAGCAAGAGGTTTGGATTGCGATTGACGCAGTCTCATCTATGCTGAATTTTTATCGCAGCGCCAAGGTTTTGCATTCATTCTTGTCCGCCAGTCCACAAGCCTATTACAGCGCACAAAGCTGAACGTCAGAGTCGTGTGCCAAGCGTGGCATGCCAAAAACTCGAGGCGTATGCTGCTAGGTGAGCAACCCTCCACGATTTGTCACACTTTACGCTAAACAGCGTGGCAGACATAGCCGATCATTATGAGCCGACCATGCTCATTGTGGGTTCAAGAGGTTTGGGGCAATTAAGCGGGTGAGTTGGGGCGTTCCGGCGTACCATTGAAGCCCCTTGACGTTATATACAGAATTCTATTAGGTTCAACTTCACACTACCTGATTCAGGTAAAGTTCAAATCCTTAGCCCCGCACTTATGATTAATACAAAACACTGCCCTGTTCCAGAAATGCTCCGTTCCCGTCATGGTTCGCCCGAACTTCTCGGCTACTTACATATTACTAATATATAAGCCCTCAGGTTGCCCGTCGCCGYCTTAAGAGGCCTCCCAAGAAGTCAGCTCACCTTAACAAAAACCGCGTCCACAAATCGTTGGTAGAGGCTGCTCTCATCGATCGAGTGGCAGCAAGAGTCGATGAAGACGTCAAAACCATGCGTGACGAGATTCAGCGAGCTGAAGAGGAA
This sequence comes from Amanita brunnescens Koide BX004, assembly GCA_001691785.3. Taxonomy (NCBI): domain Eukaryota; kingdom Fungi; phylum Basidiomycota; class Agaricomycetes; order Agaricales; family Amanitaceae; genus Amanita; species Amanita brunnescens. Next base: position 79,746 of record JNHV02000010.1, on the reverse strand, counting down.
CGTCACCAAGAACGTGCAACTGGGCTCCAGCCGAGTATGCGGGAAGCGCAGCCCACTATAGCTGAAGAGGCTGAAGAGGCCGAAGGGGATATCGATGAAGCCGAAGAAGACGAAGGGGATGACATCCGCCGAGAGATCAAAGTTGGTTAATTTGAGTTTTGGATATCAAGCCCGGATTCTATTTATCATTTATTTTTTCGTATTGTAACACAACTATGGCCGCGATGTCTATGGCTTATCCCTCGAAAAAGAAAAACGAGGATGTAGACGTTTTAGAGATTTGATGTTGGCACATCTCCAAACAGTTCCTTTAAGAACGCAACGTTGTTCGGAGGTCTTCCGAGGAAATCCTGAGGGAAGAATGTCAACTCTAGCGACAGAGCGATTTTGATATACTTACCTTGAGTGAATCCATCTCATCACGGCTACCGCCATAAAGCAGGATCTTGTCACGGTATAATTTGCCGCGAACGGGGTCTAGAGGGTCGGGTTTGAAGACGGTTGCTGAGTTTTGTCAGGCTCAAGCAGGCCAACTAATAGACTAGGCTTTTTCACATACCATACATATCCGCGGCGAAAACAAGCGAGTACGTGTATCTGTCGGGCGTGTGAGCTGATCACAACACAAGGACGAGCAAAAAAGCTGACCCATAGTAGCCGGCATCATATCCACCTGTTATGTGGCCAAAAGTACCTGGAACAAGACCATAATTAAGCCACCCATATACCAAGAAATGTAAGTCGATTGCTAACCTTGTCCTGGACATGGCTTGCCTGACTTGACAAGAGAGATGGACTCTCGRAGGTCGTTCCAGAGCTTGGTATAATCCGTGCTTTCTGTTTCACCTTATCAGCATCACGAACATTCAGCACGTTCAACTGCAGTTGCGTACCTTGATCAGTGTGTACTTGGAGGTCAAACTTGGCAAAGAAGAGTTGGCGAAGGTAGAACAAGCCCACGTTCACATTTCGACTGTGTGAAACATATTTGACATGGGAGAGTCGGTAAAACATGGCACTACTTACCTCTTGATGATTTTATCAATCAAGTCAGTTGTGAGTGGTTCTTGGCTTTTGTAATGGCTTGACATTTGATGCAAAACTTTGGGCTCCCAGCACCTAAACAGTTGGAGAACAGCCGTCAGTAGCCGTATGAACCAATGGTTCGCGAAAACTTGCCAGTTCTCCAACATCTGCGATGGTGCTTCAACAAAGTCCCTCGCCACGCTGTGACGTTCAGAACTACGGTATGTCATTGCGAATTTCGAACGCACCTAGTTCCATGGAATCTCGAAAATTTCGTGTTGCTAAGCAGGCCATGGAACACATGTCCCATCTCATGGAAGAACGTCACAACGTCATCATGCCTCATCAGAGCGGGCCTTTCRGCCGTGGGCTTGGCCAGATTGGCAACCATTGCGGTTACTGGGTAGCTTCTCTTCCCATCAGGGCGGTCGTAACCTGACAACAGAGGCCAAACTGCTGCATGGGAGTACTTGGCCTCTGTCCCGAAATGAACTCAGAATCCGGTATTGACTGATGGAGGGGCGTACCACGCGGGAAGACGTCAAGGTAACAGTAACCGACAAAGCCTGATTCATCTTTGGCATCCTTGTCCCAGACGGAAAATTGCTGTACATCTGTGGATAGTTTTTGGTGATTATCCGGCAGCCATAACATGAGACGAACCTTGGTGCCAAGTCGTTCCCTTGATCTCCACAAAGCGAACGCCCAGCAAGCTTTGGTATATAGACAAGATGGCAGGCACGACAACCGACACGGGGAAGTACTCTTTGACAAGCATATCGTCAAGGTTTAGGTGTTCTTCTATGTACTTGCGGTCATAGTAGCGGTAGTCCCAGATGTAGAACTGTCCATCAAACGGAAGACCTTTGGTTTCATGCTCCTTTTTCTTCATTTCTAGAAGAGTAGCGCGGTCCTTAATACCAACCGGCCTAAGCTTCTCTTCAAGGTCATTCAAAAACTATGCGTAGCGTTAATTGTCTGTGAATGCAATCACATACATACATTGGTAAACTTACGTCACTGACGCCCTTGGCAGACTTGACCATTTTCACTTCTGTGGAATAATCTGCCCATGTCTTGTAGCCGAGCAGCTTCGCAATTGTCCGTCGAAGCTCAAGAGCCTTGTCAAGGAGAGGAACATTTATGCCGAGACGAGATTCGTGGCCCTCGTATGCGCGTCTGCGAGTTTCCGGGTTTTCTGCAAATTTGAACTACCAGAGCTCAACATAAGGAGATGTTGTTAGGTATAAAAATACCCACGACGGGGAATATGTCGGGGGTCTTGTATGTGACATCGTAAACTTCCTTGCCACCCTCTGTGCGCTTGGTATAACCGGATATGACGTCCTCGGGCACACCCTTGAGCTCTTCAAAGGTGAACGTGATGACGGCCTGTCCCAACACATGAGCCGAGGCCAATAAAATACAAAAAAACATATATTCACATTCTCTTCATTAAAGTTTTTCTGAAATGAAATGGTTTTAAATAATCACAATCCCATCACTTCAAGAGGATACTTACGCTGAACTCGAGACAGACTTGAGAAAGCTCCTTCTTAAGCCGCGTCAGCTCATTCCTCTCTTTCTCTGGTAACGCAAGGCCAGCCCGGGTGCCATCAAGAATCTACCGACGTCTTGAACTCAGCGTCGCAGAGCGTCAACCACATCAAAACGCACCATCCTCTCAATCAGTTTCTTGTCCTCCRGCGACAATTTGTCGTATTCCCCCGATGACTTCAAGTTCTTCTCTGCATTCATCTTGGCCTGGAACACATCCAACCGCATAGACGACTCAACGCCAAAGTTCCTGATCTGCACCTCAGCCTCGTTCGAAGCATCACGCATCTCCTTTGAAGGAGAGACGTTCTGGTAGAAAGACAACGGCTCCGAAATGCCATCGAATTCATTCTCAGCATCCGCGAGCGCGATCTGAGGTGCTAGTACATGAGCTAGTAGATACCGGTATGTAGCCGGGTTGGACGTACGAAAACCTAAGAATCGTGGTCAGTACAAGTCTGCAATTTACGAGTGTGCGAGGCACTCACGGATTTGAAATTGCATTCGTCTGGCTTGAGGGCGCCGACCTTGTCTTGCAGAACACGGTCCTTTGCAATAATGTCTGCAGTCAGGCGTTTGATGTCCTGTAGCGAATGGTCCCAGGACGGAGGAGGCTGGGGAGGAGTCAGTGAGGCGGCCATTGTGTCTGATGAGCTGGCAGGAAGAAAGGATATTGATCTGAAATCGATGGCCAGACGTCTGAAAATGGGGTATGTGGAGTTGGACGTCCGACTTCCCGCTCGGATGTTTCCAGCCGTGTGCAACATTCTCCAGCTCGTCGTCGTCGCCGCACCTTTCCAGCTCAGGACGCTTCCATGCCGGCTGCGTGCAAGAACCCACCGCCGCTGTATGGAAAGCGCCATAAATTTTCAGGGTTGGTTTTGCAAATTTATATTCGTTGCATGAACATCTAATCTAATCTTACAATTTACATACCGGATACTATACAGTTTTACATCTTACAAGTGCAATTACAACAGCGCATCTTGCAATCACGCCGCATATTTGTTGGAAGCCCCCGTCATCTTCGCTTGTCCTTGCAACCCTCGCGGTGCATCATACTTGTTCATGATCACTTCTACCAACTGAATCTTATCCGCCTTAATAAAGTGTTCATCTTCCAAGAGCGCAGATAATTCAGCTGGAGTCTTGATAGTGAAAGACTTCGAATGATGGCCCTTTACGTCTCCCAGGACATGGAGAAGACTGTTCCACTTCCAGTTATTGATATCATTGTATTTGCTGTATTGCCATCAGCCATTTCTCGCAGAGGAAGAACTCTACACACCGCTCCTTGCCGTGAATGCAGCGTTCGATGGTGTAACCTTCGTTGTTTAGAACGAAGACGATGGGTGTTAAACCCTCGCGAATCATGGTTGATAGTTCCTGCACGGTGAGTTGTCTACACGTAGTTGAAAAAAATCTGCGTGCCATCAAGCGCAAGACACCTACAAGCTGCCATCTCCGACAAGCAAGATGGTTCGCCCGAGTTTGCGTTCACGAGCAGCCAGAGCAGCCCCAAGCGTGCTCCCTGAGCAATTGTTGAGCAAACTTGTGAAATCATGATGGAGCAGGTGCTTACCTACTGACCACCCTATGCTTCCCCATAGGACTTGATTCAGCAAAAAGGAACCCTTCGGCAGTGGAATGTCCAAGATACCAAAGTTGGCCGTGCCTCATGACTCGTTAGGAAGATACGCTCGTTTTGATGATGAGGCCTACCGGTTTCAGTTATAATCACGTCGTTTCCCTTGAAAAAGCTTCCTAGGCGTGGCCAAAACCATGACTGCGTGATAATGTCGTCTTCCGGTTTTGGTACTTCGTATCTGAACAAAGGCACAGGAATGGATGCTGCTTGCGACTTGAATTCCTTCAACCTCTCCGCAAGCTTCGGCAGAAGCTCTTTCATGCCAATATTATTAAACAACGCATATTGGACTTGCGTGTGGCTCGAATGCAACTAACTGTTGTCAGCGTCTCGTAATACCTCCAAAGGTAGTAAATAGCTGACTTCAATAGTACGTTTGGTCTCGATATTGTACGAGAATTGACCGGTGTTGAAATCACTCTTGAGCGCACCAACGGATAGGATGAGACTCGCTGATTCGATCCTTTGCTTAACTTCTGGCGTTGTCAAAGTGCCTATGTAAATCTGTTGAATTAATGGTCAGCTTCTCCACGATAGGTATATTCCATCACAAACCCCTCCATAACGTTCATAGTCCTCATCTATTGCCGTCTTCCCCATGGGCGCCGCATATACGGGAAACTTGGTGACCTCGAGCAGGTCCCGCAACTCCTTTCGTACGTCATGTCGTACAGCACATGCATCGACGAGCACAACGACATCACCGTTTGCCTGTTTAACTTTATCGTAGATRAGGTCCAGGACGAAACCCTCTATCTGAGGATCGTTAGAAGGCAGGCTTCTGGAGAGAGGTACGCGAAGAGGATCGGAGGATATTTTTTCGTTAACCAGATCTGTCGGAAGCATCACATACACAGGTCGCGCCTACCAGAACTATTAATAAAGAAATAAACAGGCCGCTGAAACGTACGTGGGTGATACAATCAGTCAAAACACGGTCGATTTCGGACGCAGCATGGCCTTTGTTCATCAAAATTGCTTGAGACAATGTAAATTCTTTAGCAGCGGTCAAGTACGCGTTGTATCTAATCCCCGGTCAGCTTCGTTAATCGACTAGAAAAGTATCTCACCTTCCATCGCCGAGAGTGTGATGCAGCGTAACTTTGTTCTTTTGTTGGAAGGTGCTCGGCGCACCAACAAGGTGTACAACTGGAACCATTTCGGAAAAGGCTACCGGAACGTCTTATATACCTGGACGGGGCAGACGCATTCAATGCATACCTCCTGCAACGCCGTTGATTGCAGACAATTCGCCGACGCCAAACCTGAAAACAGATTAAGATAAAGAAGAACATCTAAAGGAGATCGTACGTCGTAGTAACCACGCCGACGGATGTTTCTTTAACGCGCGCATATCCATCAGCCGCATAGGCTGCATTCAGCTCGTTACTGATTTGCGGCTGTTATCTAGATTGAATCAACTTAAACTCTAAAAACTCACCAATTGCCAATCCAGTCAATGGTAGGGTGGTCTTCGACAAGGTCCTGCGCTGGATGAGTAGCTGGGACGGGCGTGCGGAAGATATCCTACCAGAAAGCCAAGATTAAAGTCACCCGGGACGCCAAACATGGACTTGAAACATAGTTAGGGGCTGCAGCGCCGATCATCGTAGCCTACCTTGACACCCAGCTGCTCGAGGCGGGCGAGCACATAGTTTCCGATTGAAATTGAGGCCTGGGGATGGTCAGAAGGCGTGCAGGTGCTGGGCGAGACATACCATGGGAAAGAGAATGGGTGAGGATGTCTTGCAGTGGGGTTATATAGGCGAGAAGCATCATATTGACGTTGAGGCACGTGGCATGGGCGCTCTGGTCATGACCGAGCCCTTTCCCAGAATGGTCGGAAGCTGGAGTCAGGCGAGTCTCCGTCCATGCCATGGGAAAGAGAACGTGTGAGGATGTCTTACAGTGGGGGAAATAGAACGTGCGAGGATGTAATGAATATCTTTATTCGACGATTCGCGATACCGGTGCACCAACATCCAACGCAATGAACATATGTACTAGGGAGGCTTAAAGTAAAAAAGCRGGGATTAAGAACCACTGGAACTAACGTATTCTTTAACCGCAAAACTGGAATCCTGGGCAGCCAATCACAGTTCCATATTCTATGATCGAATTAAATTTTGGAATATTGGTTGAGAATCCAATTGTCGCTTACTGGATCCGTCCACACCTGCAATAGCCAATAATGCCTGGAATACACCCCCGAGACCTTCGCCAGCGACCAATCCAGCCTGGATTCAATTAAGACACCAGTGGRAGCCAACGAAGTTAGAACACCTACTGCAACGGCAAACATATACATGTCATAGGATGCAATGTTTTTCTTCGACCATACGTGGCACCCGACCGAGCCAATAACCATTGCAAGTGCATAGTAAGCCTGTGGTATAACAAAACCTAGACCGACGGCGTTCTGTAGCGCTTCATTTGAACGTTAGCTCAGGCAGTGTACTTGAAACTTGCCCAGTTGGGAACATAATGCCAATACTTCTTTGGAACGATGTAAACCTAGGATGTGGTTTAATTACCCAGTTTCTGAAAGTTACGGATACTGACCTTGACAATGAGCGTCAGAACACTAGCAACTCCAAGGCCAATGGCTGTATACCCAGATGTTCGAGGGATTGCTAAGAGATAAAACATGTAATGAACCAAGGTTTGCGAACGAATGCTACATACGTAATTTAGGGCTGGTGACTGCGACTGAGACTGCAGTCCAAGCGGCCACCGATGGTGCACTGTAAGTACATTCACCCGACTCGGGAGGATTACTATTTTGAACTGTCAGCGAATGAGTCAACTACATAGAAAATGCACGTACATGATGCAAGGTGAAGCTGTCGTAAATAGGATGAAGAGGCCTACGGACAACAGGACCGCAACGAAAGCTCCACATAACTGAGCAATAAACTGATTCCTAGGTTTTGCTCTTAAGAGATAACCAGTTTTCAGATCTCCCGTCATATCGGAAGCTTGGGCGGCGGAACCAGCTGCAATCACACCAGCACTCAGGTTGAGCATCTGAGCAGGAACATRCGGGATGTATGCAGCTTTAGCAATACCGCCAAAGATCAGCTGGGATGCCTAGATAAAGAACAATTTAGCCATGTTGCTCGAACCAGAAATAGCGAACCATTGACTTTGGCTACTGTAGTAACAGGGTTGATATCAGTTTGCCCCGAAGATTGCACACCAATAAACGAGAAGAAGAACCCGAGGACCAAAGCAAGGAGAGCTTCTCCGACGTTCATAGAAAAAAGTGTAGCAAGGATTGCACACGACATAATGRTGCTCAGAAAGATACCAACGGCCCACCACGACGTGGGAACGCGATCTTGGACCGGAGTATAATCCTCATCTTCAAGATTGTCGCCGCTTCCACAAAACCACTTGATAGGATTCCAACCCTTCTTCATGGCTTTTTAATAGATGTAGATAACTAGTGTGAGAGAGCGGTGAAAGAGCGGTTGGAAGCGTCATGCTCACAAATCAGGGGAGCCAGGTTTAATATAACCTCGGTGAAAGAATAGAGCAACATGATAAATATGCCAGGCCACAGGAGCCAGTATCGGGGGGAAGGTTGTGTAATGAACCTCTCGGTGTTTTGGAATGATAGGGACAGATATGACACCAACGGATATTCGTCACTGACGGATATACCTACGGCGAGTCCATTCTTGACAAGCGACGGTGCGACTACGGGGGTATGAAATAAGAACCATAGAGAGGCACGACATCACGAACAACTTACTGATACCCCATGCCAAAATAGTACCTGCGACTGTTCAAATTATAACAGAGAATCAGTGAATGAATCTAAAGCACGTACGGAAGCTCCAACTGGCTGTTGGACCACTGAGCATACCGGCACCAAAGAAGGCGGGTGTGACTGAAGGCCTGGTTATGCGACAAATGTCATTTAATACAGCGTTGCTCACTTTCTATCCACCAGCCATAGTTATCCAGGGAAATAATGCTCGTGAAGCCTAACCTGTATAGAGTCCAACCAATATGCCAGTCAAGCAGCTATTCTCATAAGCATGTCAAAAAATACAATAATCGTCGAAAATGCGCACAATGCCAGGTGCGTAGCCGTTCAAAACCTTGTAGAGGAAAGATGCAACGAAAGTCCAGAGAAGCGCTAGCGACTTCTTTCTTGCAGCGATAGCACCTGCTTTACTACTGTGTAGAGAACGGATGGTGTATGCCTATGAATGRGATCAGAGGTCTAATCCGGTGTTGATGTAACATGCTCGCCGTCGCAGCTGGTGTCGGAAAAGTCAACTTCTGGTGCACAATAAAGTATTTTCGAAGGGGGATGACAAAGAAGATGCCAAAAAAACCAGCGCAGGAAATGAGAGCGATAAGTTTACCGAAGTCCTTTTGTGGCGCTGACGACAAAAGATCGAGTCGATATATAGCAGGGATTGCACTAACGGCAAGAATACCCAATCCTCCTGCAGCAGTTGCAGCACTACAAACAAGTCAGTTCKACTCCTGATCGATTGACCAGTTAAATTACACACCTTTGTACGGTACAATTTTCCTTAGGGCCAAAGGAACCTCCGAAAAGGCGACCCAGGAGCCCAGACTCAGGAAGCGCTTTTGAAACGGGCTTGAGGATGGCAAATCCTAAAATTGCCTATATGTCTTTCTCGGCATTGGGAATGATTGCCAACATGGTCTACATACTCCGAAAAGTTGAGAGCCAAATGTGGCACCTGTCTTTAGGCCAAGGTATATGTTTGATGCGCCGACTTGTGGCTATTCAATATCTTGCGGCGACAGAGGAAGCATGCGAACAGGACTTACCGACTGCACCCAGAGCACATCCAACGATGATGGCCCTACAAAATTCTATTCAGCATTCAGTCAGCGATCACCATTGTATCCGATACCGACCTCATTGATAATTGATACGTCTCTTCAATCTCGTCAGGCAAGGGAGGGAATGGCTTTGAACTAGGCTCGTAAGCTTCAGGTGAATTTTACCGGAAATTTGACTTACACGTCATGGTCATCGAATATTTCTGCAGGTAGTTCCTCAAAGCCTGAAGACTCTTGTTTCTCATTCTGAGGATCCTCCAAACCGCTTTCTTCGCCYTTTGTCCTAATTGCAAATTGATTTACAATGGCAGTTGACATCTCTGTAGCGATTAGCAATTTTCCTTCCGTGTACGATAGGATGGTGGTGGGGCCAAAAAGCGGACCGAAGCCACATCATCTACTTGAGGGGATAAGCGGCTTTTACGAAGCTCCAACGGAYCCCTCGCGCTCTCATGATGCCTCACAACTAGGATTGGAAAGCCGACAGAAGTACACGAGGATCCCAAACTTGTAGCAGATCTGATTTTATAAGAGCCAAGCATGGGTGCAAAGCCTGGTACCCCGGAAACATACCGCCGGCCCCACTGCCTAAGGTTTCAACGCAAGAGATAGTACTATCCTCTCCGAGATGGCCGCATACACAATCTGAATGAGATTGAGTCGGGTCCTTGCAAGGCTTGGTGCTGCTGACAATGGATTTTGAGGAAGTTGACGAAAGCACTAGTATTTTCACTGAGAGATATCACGTTTCTCGGATTGGAATGACCGATTAGCATGCCGAATTATGCATTTATAGGAGTCGACCGGCAGGGGAAATCTTTGCGACATTGTCCAAGACGTGTACGACGTGGGGTCTTCGTCCGCGGACATCGTGAGTCGCACGGGGTGTAGTGTAACTTAGAAAGCGATCAGAATGCGCTCATTGACAGTGCTTACGATATTATGAGTGTGCCCATTAAGGCCACTGTTAGATAAATCCATACGAATCCAAGCTAACACTAGCGTTCGATAACGAATGGTTGAGGCACGTGACGTGCGCGTTCTGCTCTCGCCTGGACGCGCCATGCCCCGCAAGGAGCCCTTTCCCAGAATAGTCGGAAACTGGAGTCTGCTCGAGGCACTCGGCTCGGGTTATTCAGGCGAGTCCTGCCCTGCCGTCGCCAGCCCTGCTGACCCCGCACAGGCTCCATCTTTCGCGCCCAGAACATACACACCGGCGAGATCATGGCTCTGAAGATCCAGGATGTTGACCACGAGTGTCCCACAAATAACTACGAGAAGCACATCTATCCGCTTCTGCAGGGAGGCAAGGGCATGCCAACCTTGTGGGCGTCGGGTGTGCAGGGCAAATGGAACTACCTCGTTATCGATCTGCTCGGCTCCAGTCTAGATAAGTTGTATAAGGCCAGCGGAAAAGAAAAGATGGATCTCCGGAGCGTGTGCTGCATTGCTATGCAAATGGTTCGTTTATCTCCTCATGCTAACACTATTAACATCACCGAACCACTAAAGTCTAGATACAACGGCTAGAACTCATGCACAACCGAGGTGTTCTTCATCGGGATATCCAGCTGGGAAACTGCACAGTCGGYCTGCCTCCAAACGACAAGACGTTGTATATGATTGATTTTGGATTCGGTAAACGTTACATCGATCCCATCACGCGTCGCCATATACCGGACAGTAAGGTYAAGCGTGACTTTATCGGAAACTACTGGTTCAGGTCAGTCCGTGCCGTTGCACAACGACAGTTCTGATATACCCGAAATCAGCTCTGTGGGCGTCCATTGTCGGGGAAAAGGTAGACGGACTTTGACTGGCAATGCGTTTCTTGGCTAAGTTCTGTGACTAGTGCCATCACGTAGGGACGATATGGAGGCCTTGGCACTCATGCTAATCCATCTGCTGACGCCACGAGGACTATCCTGGACCAGAAATGGCGTCCCCAAGACAGACGAAGCTCATGAACGACTCAAGCTCGCGAAGAAGAATGCGCTCCCGGAGGATCTTTGCCGAGGCCTCCCACCAGAGTTTGAGGAGTTTCTTCGCTACTGCAGGCGACTTAACTTTTACGACAAACCCGATTATGAGCGTTGGATAGAAGAATTCCGGTCGTTGGCGGTGGAATCCGGCTTTCCGGAAGAAGATGACTTCATCTGGCCTCCGCCAGAGCCTATAGTACGTGGATCCGTGATATATCATAGACTTGCAATTGACAAAAACAGCCCGAAAAGTCTCAACCCACGACCAAGAAATTGGACTTCGAGGCCGTTTTTGATGTTCTCCGAGGCTTGAAGAATCTAAACCTTAATCCCAATACCCGTGGTACCAAAGAGGCGGGAACTGAGAGTACAGATGACAAGATTACCACCATTGAAATCAGTAGCGACTCTTCCGAGGAGGAATCGGCACCCCGGCAACCAATGCTACCGAAGCGAGTAAGGCTATTAAAGCTAACGAAGCGAGCAGGCGCGGGAACAGACAATCAGGAACTGTCGGAGCTTGTCCTCGAGTTTATCCAAGTCTTGCAGATGAATAGCTCACGGACGCTRACTAGGGAAGCGTTTGAATTTTTGGATGCATTGCACAAGCAGTTGGCTGACCCATCCGTCTTCATTGTACCCACAAGGTACTCATGAAAGCATCTGGTTGACTCACACTGACACATATATTAGAACGTCTCGATCACGCTCGAGTAATACTAGTACAGAATCAGAGCCTCTAAATCGCAAGCTAGGGACAGTGGCGCGACTCCGCCGGGAAGTCAGCGCGGCGTCGAGCAATACAGAGCTAGCAAGCATGGTTGCGGAATTCATTACGGTGACTGACAGAAGCAATGCGCGGACGGTCACCAAGGTGAGTTTCGGCGGTAAAGCGTAGATAGCTGCTCAATGCGACACACAGGATGGGTTCGGTTTCCTGTCTGGGTTAGCAGCGCGGCTTGTGAGGCTGGAGGGACTTGATGAATGATCAGGGTGGTCGCATAAAATTTAATCGTGTTGGCGGCAAACGCCGATCATTGGGGTACATAAATATTGAAATGCCATGCCAGTACTTTTAGCCTCTTGCCACCTCCCCAAATTATGGCCGCCAAGTCTGCGGACGGCGTCACCGTCGTCGAGCAGGGTGCATACGTTGTCCCAGACATCTCTATCAAGGACCTTCTGTCTGCTATACCGTCAGTTACCAACTCGTACCACTTTTTTTTGACTGGCATCTGACATGAACCAGCCCGGATTGCTTTAAGCGGTCGGCGCTGAAGTCTTCTTCCTACATGTACGTTTGTTCTATTCTTGTTACGCCGTTCGTCGAGTTCATGCGTGCCCAATGAAGTGTCTGGGATTGTTTCGTTATAGGCCTGATATACAAGACAGCTACATACCTAGATGCTCTCATTAATTCGGCAGCCCTTCCGTACCCCGCGTTTGCACGTGTCGCCCTCTGGAGTCTTTACGGCTTCTGGGCAGGCCTCTTTGCCACAGGACTTTGGGTTATTGGTCATGAATGCGGCCATCAGTCGTTCTCTGAATCCAAATTGATTAACAACACCGTTGGCTGGGTCGTGCATTCAGCGTAAGCTAATTTTAGGCTCTTTCCATCTCTAGTATAAGCTTACATGTGATTGGCATTCAGACTGGGAGTACCTTATCATTCATGGAAGATCACGCACGCCAAACATCATGCCTCAACTGGACATATGACGCAGGATCAAGTTTTTGTCCCCCATACACGTTCGCAACGTGGTCTCCCACCCTTGAATCCCGAAAAGGAAAATCTCCACGGTTCTCGTGTATCGGAAGAGGTAAAGAGAGAACTTTGGGAGGCTCTCGGAGATTCTCCCATCGGAGCGGTGATCGAAAGCGCCAAATATCTGGTAGGTCCACCTGTCCGTGGCCCACACMAATCCTCATGACTTGTAGCTTGGAGGATGGCCAGCGTACATCTTGGTTAATGCTTCGGGTCAATACCGATACCCTGAGGGCACAAACCGTAAGTCGATGTTTCCTTTGCTTAATGACATTTATTCACACTTTCTTCAGATTTCAATTCAGGCTCACCCATGTTCTTACCTCACCATCGCACTCAAGTGATGATCTCCACGGTTGGCGTTCTCCTCTGGCTTGCTGGAATCAGTACATGGGTCTATCAAAAAGGTTTCTGGGAAGTTTTCAGGCTCTACATTGTTCCATATCTATGGTTGGGATTACTTGTTGTCGATTATGCTCCTTGCTAACTCGAGGCTTACAGGGTGAACCACTGGCTGGTGCTCATCACGTTCTTGCAACACACTGATCCTCTCCTTCCTCACTACCGCGTCTCTGAATTTACTTTCCCCCGCGGTGCCCTTTCTACCCTGGATCGTAACTTATTGGGCGACTGCGGCTCCATTATGGGTTGGATTGGTGCCCATGCTACGCATGGCATCTCTGAGACTCATGTATTGCATCATGTTTCTAGCAAGATACCTCATTACAACGCGTACGTGGTTTGTTGTGATTCACATGGCGTTATTCATATCCCTTAATACAGATGGGAGGCAAGTGCAGCTTTGAAGAAAAAATTGGCTGGACTTGGGATACCCTTAGATGGTGCTCCTGGTGGATGGAGCGAAGTATACCGAGTATACAAGGAATGCAAGGTATGCCATTTTCTGAGAATTTTTTGGATGGATGTCGACGTAGTTTTTTGTAGTTTGTTGAAGATGAAGGCGATGTCGTCTTCTATAAGAATGCCCACGGGCTTGCCAAAATGCGACCCGTTTTCGCTGAAGGTGCCGTGAGCGATTCCGGTATAGAGGTAGAGAAGTAGAAATAAGTCACATTTTGGCCGTCCTCCCAATATAGAGTAGAAAGCCATTCACGACTAACATAACGTTTACGAATCTCAATAATGTATTTAGAAGATATCGCGCATACTTTCCTGGATATTCTGCCTCCACAACTCTGCAAAGCCCTCGATGGCTTGGCCGCTACTCATGTCGAGTGCCTCAAACGGGACCATGTTATGTTGATGTACTGGTGTATTCCTCATTGCAGCCGGATGTGAATGCGAGTCGATAGCTCTGAAAATCGGCTTTAATGTGCTGGCATCTAGCAAGGATTGTAATTCTTCATATGTGAAGAGTAGCGTATCCGTTCGCGGAGCATACGGGTTAAAGTCAAGAATATGTCCACGGCTTAGGTCCCGCGTCATGAGGATGTCGAATACATCTGAAAAGAGAACGCTGTGTGTATTGACATTTGGCAAAGGCGGCGAATCACGTACAATCTTCGTTTGCCTTCCACCTAGGCACTATCTTGGATTTCCAGTACTCAGTCACAGCAGTAGTTATCTTCTCTCTCGTTTCGGGATCGTTTAGAAAATCGTAGTAATTGGCATCTCGTTGAGTGATTCCTGCAACAGCAATTGGATTCAAGATTGGTAATAAGAAATGTGTATCGTACCTACCCAGAAGACGATTTTCGCGGACGAAACAGCGAAACTCACGGCTGCTGTCAACGGGGTACCACTTGCGGAGCACGAGTTCTAGCTCGTAAGACGGTGGTGATGTCTGTGCAGTTACGTCTGTCGTTCCGTTGAACACGCTATTGACGCTCAAATCGTGCGTTATAAAATCAGATGACTTGAGCAGCATGTACACGTCCGCCGGGGTTGTACATCTTAGCGGAGAAGATGCTGGGAGAACCCAGGCTGCGTCCTATTCACCATGGGTTAGAGGGTGGAGACCGAGACTCGCCTTGTTCTTACCTTGGGCGACGAAAAGTTAAGTTTTGGAAAGATAGCGCCATAATCTTTTATGCATTCTCGAATCCTGGCGTCCAATTCTGGAAAGGCAAATTTGGGGGTTTGATGAACATCTTCCGCCGTTTCTTCGTCGTCATCGGACAGTTCGCTTTGAATGGGTCTGATGAGAGCACGTCATCAAGTTGCCTGGAGGAGGCAATATGACGGGTACAAACGCGTCATCTGCGCCTTCCGGAATAAAGACGCCATCGGAATCCAGATAATCGCGGAAACTTTGCGATAATGGACGAATGATTATTGATTTGATGGTAAGGTCTGARAAAGCCAGATACCACGAAGAGAATTGGAAGGACAGGATATAAGAATAATCAATCACCGGAAACAAGGGACTGGTAGACATGTGCAATGAAAGTGAACCCAATATTTGCAACGTCTCACATAATATTATCTAGGACTGCGATATAAACTATAATCTTAGGAAGATAGCTGCACAGTGTGCACAAATCAATGACCGATTTTGTGATTACCAGCTTGATATTCGGAATACCACCACTGTAATGCGTCAGCAAGGACTAATTCATAATCCAGTGTTCCACATACCTCTACCATTCTTTTGATGCCCTCTTCCAGACCCACTTGAGGTTCATAACTCAGCACTCGTCGTGCCCTTTCAATATTATGCCACCTTGAAGCACAAGTAAACGTGACCTTAAATCTTGTGAACGTAGGCTCCTTTCCTGTTATCCGTCCGAACCACTCAGATCCAGATGCCAGGGCCATCCCAATCGTCTTCGGTAGGACAATATATCCTCTCTCTTTTCGGTAACCAGGGAAATGCGTATCAAGATGGTGCCAGACTAGGCGCGGAAAATCCCAGAAATAGCATGGCTCTCCATTGGTGACGAAGAACACTTGACCCGCGACCTGCAACGGAGACTTTGAAGGATCAAATAGTTTGCTCCGCTGCAAGGAGTAATCAGAAAACGCGTCAAAGCGTGTCCGGACAACCGGACGATTGGATGGACCTGGGTTCGGATCAGTGAACGCTGCTGCAATGCGGTCCGCATTTTGTGGAGGTGTAACATAGGGACCAAGTGGTCGAGCTTCTGATGTCGGGACGCGATGATATCCCGTCGACAAATCAATTGATGGAAGTGGGTAGTTGATAAGATCTGCCTCAGTAGACGTTAGTGGTGGAACATCGTCAACAGATGTAGGTATTTTTTCCAGGTCGGACAGCGGTGGTGCGGGAGGCGGGGTTTCCAGTTTGTCGGCCGCTAAGAGATGAGCATGAGCGACGTTGCCGACATATGTCCAGTCGAAGAGATTTGTGTTGTCGCCTATTTGAAAATGCGTTTGACCACGTTCGTAAGCTTGGTAGAAACCTGTCATGGCTTGGCGATCACCAGGACTGGAGCATTTCAGCTGCCTATAAGGTAGTAATATTAGTTCCTCACCCAAAAATGCTTGCCGGTCGCAGAGCGACTGTGAGAAGGCCATCTTTGCCATTAGCAGCTAAAACAGCAGCCTCAGCCTGGGCTTTTGAATCGTTATAGGCGTCCATTGGTACGGTTGGGGGTAGTAGCCTTTCATCACCATTGATTATGTCCGTCCCATTGAARACAACGCCGGCAGAGCTAGTGAAGACAAGCTTTCGTACGCCTGTTTCTACAGCAGCGGCAATAATAGCTTTAGTTCCTTCTACGTTAACTCTGTAATACAGGCCTTCGTCCTTGAGGCCAGCAGGAGGYGACGCGGTGTGAATAATGCACGTCGTGCCGCTCTGCAAATATAAGAAATAAACTTACAAACTGTTGTAAGCAACAAAAACACGCACCTTCCTTAATGCTACAGCTACTTGTGATTGGTCGGTTATATCGGCAGGAAAGAACGGCACGTCATGATACCTCTGCACAATGTCCAGTACAGACACAACGTCGCCGCGATCAAGTAGCTGCTGCACAATATGGCGGCCAACGAAGCCGCTGCCACCAATAACGAGGTAAATGTCTTTCTGGGACGACATGGGAGTTGAATCGAACCATACATAATTAAAATTCGGCACAAGCATACACGCGTCCACGTGACTTACCGCCGTTTCGCGTTTTGTCGAGCCGTCTACCGAGCTCGACATGGATCAGCCACGACGGCACTATTCGGACGAAGAGAAGCTCCATTTACTCGCCAATCTCGACCTTGAAGGTCAGTTGAACTTTTTCTCTCATTCTGTGGCCTCGTTTATCTCATTTATCCAGTTGCACATCGCACCAGGCAGCTCGAGGCATGGCTAGCAGACCGGCTTGAAAACTTCAATATACATCAGCAAGGACAAATATCCCGCATTCCAAAGCAAGTCAGATCTATGACCATGCGTGAATTTGGAAAAAAATACGACGGGAACGTTCAGGAGGCATTACGCGGTGTGCAGCGCGAACGGATGGCGGCGGCAGGTTTAGATGCCAACTTTGCCGAAATAGATAAGAGTGAGCGGAAGAGGAAATGGGTAGCAAGTCAGGAAGTCGAATCGGAGGCATCCSGTTCTGGCCCTCCCAAAGATCCAATAGAACCTCGCGCCGCGAAGAACGGTATGTTTTTCGTTGTGTCTTTTCATCCTTTCCTAACCTCAATAGCTCGTATGATGCCCACCCCATCACCCAAGAARCCACTGCCTGTCATTGGCCATGGAAATGCCCAGAGATCTCGTCTACTCACGTCCAGTAAACTCCCAACCACTGTAAGTGTTTGCTTCTTCCGGTGAACTTAAATTTGAACCATGCGTAGCCACACTCAAAGAGCAGAATTCCCCCCTCACCTAGCCCCCAGAAATCACGACCTCCTTTTGTTACTGGCATTGCTAGCCGTCCATCTCGACCACCTTCACCAACAAAACATCCGGCATCACGGCAGCCAACAAGCAGAGTGCCATCCTCATCATCATTTAATCCGTCATTGCCACCGAAGACACCATCGTACCCTGCCAACACCCGAAACGGCGTCCCACCACCCACAGCAATCCGACTGCCGCGAAAAGACGAAAGTTTGTTAAGTGTGAATGGTTCTCCCCTAGCCAATCCCTATCACTTGGGCTTGGGGTGGTTTAGGGGTGTAGAGATGGGCGAAAGTGTTGAAGAGGGCGCTAATGGCCACACAAATCAGACCAATACCGGGGGCCCGTCCCGACAACTGAAAAGGACAAAAAGCAATATAATCGTCAGGCGAGATCCTTCAACATTCACCAATGACAATTCCCGCACAGAGTCGCAACTCAGTTTTTATACTCCCCCAGAAACATCTTCTACAAACAATTCGCAAGAGCAGTCTCAATCAGTACTTTCATACTCTACAAAACCACCCTCATATTCTTCTCAATTCCCGCATCCTCCAAGCACTCAAGCGTTCCTTGAGGTGCAAACCACGCCAAAATCAATACCGAATCATACCAGATCATTCTCAGCTGTCGTTGCAATCCCAACGAAGGATGGACATCTATTGGAGTTCGACCCACTTCAGACATCGCCAGGCGCGTTAGAGGCTTTAGAGGGTATCACAAACAGCGCCAAGAAGCAAGCTCGAATGGAGATGGGGCGGCTCGTTCAGGCTGCGGTGGACAAGTGGAAGATTGGTTAACCGCGCCTTCCAGCTCCTTCGTTACTATCACTCTTCTTGCTCATTTTTTTGGACCTTGCTATCAATAATTTATATCCTCATTGCACCGTCATTTGGTTTTGCACACTCTATACTTGTCATCACTGTACAGATAATCCGATGTACTGGTTACGCTTGTAATGCTTATCGATTGCATTCAACGGTATCGCCAGTTATGATGCTCAAGACCGCTAGGCGACTCAACTGTCCATTCTTATCACGTATTTTAACTAGCGGCTTCATCTTCGTCGCACCACCTTGCTTGTGGTTACTGGGATAGAGCCTTGGCAAGTTAGTCGTGGTGATTCCATCTGGCGTTCGAGTTGAACCTACCTTGTGATCTGTTTTTCTAGTTCAAGAAAATGAGACAAGGAAACAGCTCCAATAGCGTACCCCTTGCTTCTAGAGAGCGAATATTGACCAGTCGTAATGTAGCCAATTATGCTGGATTGCGAAGGCCTGACTTCCGCGAGCTAACAGAACTTAGCAAATGTACCCCTGACAACAATGAAGTACGAACCTCGAGTTCTTCCGGAATCTCGTCATCAAGATCTAAAACCTTCTGTGGAGCCCGCTGCTTTTGCATGCACCTTGTCCATCTTCTTACTTGATCATCATCCATGATATGAATGGTGTCCAGGTCCTCGGGAGTTCCTCTCCGCCACATATTGACAGCCACGGATACGAGAGCACCCTTCAACAAGTCAGAATTTTTGATGCTGGTGGACAGCGGATCTAAGTCAAAGGCCATGCGTTGTTTGTTAATTTCTGCCGAGAGTCCTGAGGCAGGATCAAACATGTCCGAGATAGCAGAAATAAGCTGCTTTGTCGCAGGCCCTTGAAGTAGCCAAGGCCGCACTGGAYTGTCGTCGACATTCATATAGTCTCCGCGCTGCGTCGATACAAGATCTTCGTCGTTCCMCTCTGCAAGTCCCAAAATGACTTCCCAGTCTGCTCTCCAAGGACTTCTTATTCCCAATTTTTGATAATTTACCCGTTTAGCTGGGGGTTTTCTGTTCCATCGTTCTTTCTCTTGCTTCTCTCTATCCTGAGCATATAGAGTATATGCCTGCGTAAAAGGATAGTCACGTGGAAAGTATGCAGATCCTGCTTCAAAAGCTTGTGTCTGYCTCTCGCGCTGACCTCCAACACGAGTCCCAGTAAACACCAGAGAATTGAAGAATGCCATAGACCAGCCTGCGGGTATAATGAGCTTCCATCCATGCATCGATTGGCTATCAGCCAGTGAACTCTCAAGAGAATGTTGGATCAACAGAACAGGGATGCGATCATCTTGACGCAATGCCTTCAAGGGCGTACCGGGTATCAAGTTCTTGAAAAAGCGTTATTCAGGAGCTACAATGATTGAATTTATGGAAATACCTTAGACCGTCGCAGATCTAGGTCCATTTTTTTGTATCGCGGCYTTTTCAGTCTGAGTCGAACACCTTCGTCCCATATCTCACTTTGTGCTAGTTGATCCGATGGGACGGYGATCGCATTGCGAGTGATGTCCGACTTTGACTTTGCATTCTTTGGAGGGAAACTTGCCAACGGATGTGTGTGAATGAACGATTGATAAATGAGAATGAAAATTTCTTACCTAAGACGTGGATCGGCCACCTTGAATCCTATTATCATGTTACGGGGGAATGAACCTGAACATGGCAGCCTGCTCAATGATGACCAAAACTGACAAGTTTTAATCAGCACGGCAACATAGCGCTGATTTTGGAACCTTACCTGAGCGAATGATTCGTTTTTGTCCTGGGAGATGGGCTTAAGCGCACCTTTTAGGACTTGATTCGTCTTCGGACCCATGAGCTCGAAAATATTGAACTGCCCCCGAAGATCTGCTATATCTATCTCATATTCTCCGTCAGCTGTTGCATTCCGTTGTTTAGCAGAGTCTATCACAAGCTTTGCAGCATGTTGAAGTGTAGTAGAAACATCATCATAGACAACAGGGTGAACCATCAACCAGACAATCCTAATGACTTCTTTGATTTCTTGCGGCGGCTGAGCATCACCAAGGATCTGCACTTCGTTTGTTGGAGGAGTCATGGGCTGCCATATGATGGTGGTGGGCGCAACAAAGTCGAATGGATAACTCCCTGGTCTGTACAAGTGAGTCTCAATCGTCCGTGATCCAACTGTGTTCCTGTGAATTTATATCAAAGGTTTGACTATCGCCCACATCGATGTCACAAACCTCCTTGCAGCTGGATGTCCCCTTTGCGGATCACAGCACATCTTGAGCATAT
The DNA here is from genome assembly GCA_001691785.3 of Amanita brunnescens Koide BX004. Lineage (NCBI taxonomy): Eukaryota > Fungi > Basidiomycota > Agaricomycetes > Agaricales > Amanitaceae > Amanita > Amanita brunnescens. The sequence goes on along the minus strand of JNHV02000010.1, from coordinate 59,028 downwards.
TTTCGATTATTTTTTGTACACCCTTCACTTCAATAACCGCGGTGTACGAGGCGTCGTGGACTATTGAACCATGCACCGAAGCTCTGTGGGACGAACGAAATGACTTCTCGGTAGGCTGAACTGCCTGTTATGCGGTCAAATCTCTGCGCCATCAAATGAAATATAGACGAACGAGGCGATATCCCCACATATTCTCCATTTTCATCCGCTTCGCATGCCATATATGACTTTCGAGCCACAGTTTATCTCCTAAAGAATGATTGACGAAACTGATGACTACGAGGATGGAATGGATCTTACGCTGTCTCCTAGCGAAAGACTCCGTCCGAGTGATTTGCTTAGCTTTACCGCGTTTTGGCACTTTCGACTTAAACGGCTTCCTGACAGGATCCATCTGGCACAATCAGGACACCGGATTAGACTAAAAAAACAAATTTACTTCTGCCCGCGCCTTATTGCGAAGTCGTACGGGAACGCGTCGGACATCATGACTAGCTGCTCTTCTACGCAGATGTCGCGGCAATGTTTGCCATACTCGATGGGTGGCACTYTCTCTATATTCGTCAAATTCACGTAGATTGAAGTTGACCCTATCRCGCACCTTGCGTTTTTCATTGCCTCTTCCATAGCATTGATTTCAAATGCCCTTGCCTGGGTTGGGATCAGTCGCAGAGATAAAAGCAACGCAAATTTCGGACTTCGGTGAACTTCTCTACGTCTATGGTGCTCGGAAGTCTGCCCATACCTAAAGAAGGCTCTAACGCAATTCAATCTTGAGACAGTAGCACATACTATTGCCCGTCTTTGATGTAGATGGTCCAGCCGATGAACTAGCAACTGACGGAAGACTCTGAACGGCTATGGTACGCGCATTCGCTAATTTCTGCCTTTTCTTCTCGCGGGCATTCTGGGTATTATTCGCACTCTCGTCTTTGCGTTTCTGTGCCATGTTGGTGCTATATCAAGTTGGCCACGTGCGGCGCGAATGATCGACGCGCGGAAATAACCGGCAATTCTGTTGCCTCGCCATGTTACGCGCCAAGTTCGCTCAACACTCTCAAGTAGTCCGTTCCTCCGCGCGTCTTATCTCAACGTCCGTGACGCTGAGGAATGCAGCTTCCTCCAGTGCAGGAACTATTGTCCCGACAAAACCTATTGGTGGTGTCCGTGGCGGGTATGTACCCGACATTTACYACCTGGAGGACACCGATACACCTGTCCAACTAGCATAATCGGATTCCTACTTGGATTTTCTATCGCATCTTCATTCGCGGCATATCACCTACTAGAGGAGTATCGGCAAGCCTCGGCCGCACTGCAAACAAGTGTGGATGAACTCAAACTTAGTACCGAAAGAGTGGGTGTTCTTGTTTGTCAGAGGAGTCACAAATAACGTTCTCAGGTATCGGAACACGTGAGGAGAATTGAAGCAGCCGAAAAGGATTTAAAGGCTCTGCGAGACAGTTCCGTGCCAAAGGATGATCTGTCCCGGCTCAGGACCGAAGTCAAAAAGCTGTACGACGGTCTCCACATCGGTATGTCCTTGTCTATCCATCACGCGGCATTCTAGTAAACCCCGTTTTATAGAACTTCTAGATTTGCGTGCACACGTCTGGGGAATGCGTCAGTTGCACTTCGCTTTAGTTCACAGTATGGCTCCTAACCTTTAACATAGAACAAGACTTGAATAAGGTAGTGAAAGAGGAATCGACGACTGTTCGTGTTTGAATACGATGCAAGTATATACTAGGCCATCAGACTCAAAGGACGGTATTGCAAAGTAGACAAACATTGCATATATAATTGACTTCACTGCACTGTTGAACAACCAAACGGTACTTGTATAGAGAATTTTATTCAATGCACCTAGATCTTACATCTGCAAGAGAACTACCAATCTGTGTTGTATTGCTTTCATCAAGGCCATTTCTTGAAAGTTTGTTACCTGGGRGAGAAAACTTGGTCCATGCGAAGGGTAAACAATTGATCTAGGTTTCTTGATYGCTCAATGTTCACTCTTTGACCGCGAGGTTGTTCGCTATTTGACGTCGAGGTTGCTTATCGAGGTGCATGTAGATCGTGTATATTGCTGTATGCACACCATCCTCCTTTGAGCCGAGCCTTGAATGTCGCATTACCTCCAGGAACGCTACAACAGCTTACCGATCTAATTTTAGCCCCTACCTGCGCTGCTTTCTCTTTCATTGCTCTGGAATTTTGTTCAATTCCCTATCATTACTTCCAAACTGAGGAGAACRAACTGGTCTGTAGTTGCCCTGATCAGGGCATCTGATAGCTCCTTGACACGGAAGTTATTCACTTTCAAACCAGCCTGCGATTATTCGATCAGCATGCCAACCAGTTGTGTTACCTGGAGCGTACTCCTAATTTTTCAATTCTAGATGCCCAGAAAAACTGATCACCAAACCAGGGCTTTATTATAGTCGGGATGCCAGCACGCAGAGTTGCGCCAGTAGTTCCAGCTCCTCCGTGATGCATTGCAGCATCAATCCGAGGGAATAGCCAATCGTGTGGAACTTTGTTCAGGATATAACACTCTGGAGGTATCACCACCTCCTGAATATCATCAACCGTTGCCATTCTCTTTGACCATCCAGTGGATATTATCGCCCACACGCCACCTAAGTGCCATGATTAGCAAATACACGTATRTCTATGAAAGAACTGACTCCGAGCCACCGCTTTTACCATGGAAGCAAGGACGCGATTCGGTCTTGGCACCGTGATGCTACCAAAGCCTATATACACGATGGGTTTACTTTCGCGTCGAGCTTGTTCCATCCACTCCAATAGGCTTGACGGTGGCGTCCAGTCGACCTCTGCATTGTCTAGGAACCAACTGGAGAAACTGAGAACCAAGATTTGTAAAGCACTAAACTTACTATCCGGAAATAATAATGTTTTCCCCCCAATCGAGTGGTTTCGGTACAACAGCCTGATTGGATCATTGATTAATTCGAACACAAAAGTTTGGACTCGACCGACCTGTGARAAGTCGTATATGTGCACTAACTTTGACTGTGCTCTATGTCCCATTTCCGTGTCTCCAAGATTCAACACTTGCTTTCTCCATTTGTTCACTTGCTCAGATATCGCGCGCCACAAGACGTTGCTGCAACAGACGTTAAGTGTGGAATGATATCATCGGTAGCCACCACAAACTCAAAAAGAATATATCTGCGTATAATATCAGTATCTGACTGCGATTGTGAAGGGTTGAGACAGACGAGGCACGGTTGAATGCTACTGAACTCCCGGGCGGACTTAAAAAAGGATGCGGAAATTCGCTTGTTCTAGAATACCAGTTATGATCGACACCGACACGAAATCGAAGTAAACACTAACTTTGTCCAAGGCATTGTAAATGTCCTCACGTATGGGATATCTGTAGTTGTGTTTCAGTATTTGTCACAAGCAGGCTGAACAATTCCTCACTAAGAGCTTCGGCTATATGTACTCCAGCCATCGCTGACGGGCTCTCTAACAAGATATCCGCATCCCAACATGCTTTCCACGCGTCCATCAGAACTATACAAGTTCATCAGCACCGCAGTATCTACGTTGATGTAAATGATATTATCACGCACGCTCATCTAGCCAAGATCGAAACTGTCATAGGTCAGTCGCTAAAATATGACATAGGTTCATGAATGCGTACATTCTGAACAGTTGTCCTGAAGAAGTCCGGAGAAAACATCTTTGTAATACAAGTTGTTGTTGTAGGCATCGTGAACAGGAATACGTACTTTATTTTCGACACTCAGCTTCATCAACTCGCCAGGATCTCCGCCCGCAGTTCGATGGGAAATCCCAAATTCTTCAATCCACTCCTTGTACTCTTCATGAGTGACAATTGTCACGCGATGATTGTGCTGTATGAGACCAACTCCCAGGGCGATGTATGGCTGTACATCCCCCCGCGATCCAATGGTCAAACAAACGAAATGTAGAGGAGATCGTCTGCCTATAACCTCGGGTGGGATATTGATGGTCTTCGGTAGACGCACTCTGACATCCACCGGAAGGTTAGCTCTGATGGCGGTAGCAAGGGACCTCGAAAGAGGTGCAATTGTACTAGTCATATTGTGTCCACGGCGAAGTGAACTATAGCTAGACTCATGTGCCGCCGTTTCGGCAGCCGCTCGCTGAAACAGAGAGAGACGATCATTGATGCGACGCATAACTTCGTCCCGAAGCGCAGAGCATTTAAAGGCAAACTTTATGCCTTGTTTCCCATCCTTCAGCCTTATGGTTAATCCGTTGAGCCGACAAACGGGTGTGCGGAAAGGTTGGGACGATTCTATTGACTGCAACGCGATGTAGTTACGAGGGTCGCAATGCGTCAAGTCTTTGCTCCAGAAACCTATGTGGGCTGGAGCTATGACCAACCAGCCGGAAGACTGGATTACAGAGGACGTGTAAGCAGGGCAAACTATAATCATAGTTAGTGGCAATATCTGACATAAGTGGAGACGACAACGAACACCACAGTAGGGTCGTGCTCTGGTGCACCGGAACGTTCGCTTGCCCTCTTTTTTCCACGTCGGAAGTGGCTGTGCTTTTTATCTCGTTTTCTGACCAAGAGAGGGGTCCAAGGTCCAAAAATATGGGGGACTTTGACATATCCGTGTTTAAACGATGCCTTGCGGCTGCGATTGAATGCTCCAGCAGAGAAACTAGAGGTTCGCGCTTGAGAACGCCAATTTGAAGAATCTGAGGACCCAGCAGRTCAACGTTCTCTCCGATTTCGTCAGATTGAACGAGAGAAAGGTTAAAGGAGATGCGCGTCATGGCGTTGACAAAGGAATCAGAGCTGACCAAGTCGATCCGGTCTAATGGGAAACTGAATCTAACGCTGTCGGGACCAGAGCTATCTAAGTAAGCCTGACGCTGATGTCGATAGAGAAACATAACACCTATGCATGACGAAAGTTTAGCAACAGCGTTGATTTTAGATTCTAGGTCCATACCAGACAGTTCTCGCCGCCAATCCATAGAAGAGATCGACGTCTCAAAATCAAAAGTAATCGATGAAGTTTTGCCAAGCACCAACGTAAGAATTGTAGGATTCTCAGCATCGATAGGACAAACACTATCAACAAGACCCACTAATTCACACTATGAAGGTGTCCACTATGACATAGCGGACCAGACTTACACAGTATTGTGTGAATAGGCTGTGATTTTGCCTCATCACGACTTGAACGGTACACAGATAAGGTGTCACTGGTAAGTTCTAACCAGATGCGCCGGGAGCCCTGCCGATTTTTTCGACGCAGTATGGCAATCCCGGACTTAAGGGTCTGGTGTGGCGTAGCCAAACATGGTCGGCAAGTACATAAAGATGCATGGAACGCAAGTCGATGCGTCGTCAAGTGCAGAGCGCCCTGTATACCTGTTTAAGAGGCGTCGAAACGAAGCCAGCTCTCATATTTACCAATATCATCACGCCACCAATGAGGCATGCATCTATCTCAAAGATCAACTTTTCCTCTTCTGAAGGGGCCAGAGAGCCAAATTCTTCGATTATCATTTCAACAAGCTCTTTAGGTTCTATTTGCCAAGGGCCTCCATCACGCGCTGCGATAGCTTGCACAGTGGGCGTCGGTGATGCTAAAATTATTCGCTCATAAATAACAATAGACGTTCACAGTTTGGACGAACGAGATAATATCGAATCAGCATCTGTTGAATCTAAATCCACAAATGCCGCAAAACTGTTCTTTCCGCTTGATTCGAAGCCACCAGTCTGTGTCAGTAGCTTTTCATAAGCGGCAGCATCGCTGTATAGCTGAGATAATGATGGTTGCCGAGAAATCGTGCTGTAGAGCTCGTCGCTGGCCTGTGTACTTTGACGTGAACGGATAGACATGAAGATTTGTCTTTCAATCTTGCCGTGACGCGTTGCGTCATTGCAATGAATAGCACGTAACTGTTTGCATTTGTTGTGAGACACATAGATATTTGCTCTAGTCACATACAACCGAAGATCTGATATTTATCTACAGCTAAGATACATACAGTCCATTGAACCACATCTGCATGATAGTCATTTACGCGTGAGCTTGTTTCTTCACCAGCTCTCTGCGACCGCGAACACCAGCGCGAAGACGTTCGAGCACGGGAACAGTTTGTTCCCAAGAGACACATGCATCAGTGACCGACTGTCCGTATTTAAGGCCTGCGGCTCCAGAAGCAGGAATATCTTGCCGGCCCTCAACAAGGTTGCTCTCAATCATGACGCCCATGATAGATGAACTAGTTTCACCGGACTCGAGTTGACGGGCCTGATTCGCCCATGAGATATTGGTACATCATCGAAAAGAAAATAACTTACAATGTCTTCTGCGACCCCGGGTTGTTTTGAGTATTGCTTCATGCTATTTCCATGGCTGCAGTCGATCTGGAGCCATGTAAGCGGATAAGCGAAACTCGCAGGCGGGCGTACCATGATTTTCTGGGGAAGACCTGCTTTAGCGAGTTGAGCACCGGCCGCCTTCACATGCTCGGCAGCAAAGTTTGGTCCCTTGTTTCCACCGCGCAAAATGACATGGACGTCTGGATTACCCTACCCGTCGTGAGCCGAAATGCATGGCGCCAGACAAACTTGAAATTACCGTTGTCTCAATGATGCTGCTTAGGCCTTCCTTGCCAACAGACAAGAAGACATGTCCACTTCGAGCGGCACGGCATGCATCGACAGCGACGCCGACGCTTCCATCGGTTGAATTCTTGAAACCAGTTGGCATTGAGAGGGCGGAGGTAAGCTCTCTGTGAACTTGTGATTCTGTCGTCCTTGCSCCAATCGCACCCCAAGTTACGAGATCGGCAGTGTACTGGGGTGTGATAGTATCCAGGAACTCGCAGCCAACCGGTAATCCTAACTTTGCTACGTTGAGGAGAAGTGAGCGTGCGATCCGCAATCCCTTGTTGATTTGGAAGCTCCCGTTCATGTCTGGATCATTGATGAGGCCTTTCCAACCAACTGTCGTTCGAGGCTTTTCAAAGTAGACGCGCATGACAATCAAAAGATCGTCCTTGGCTTCCTCGGCGTACTCTTTAAGCAGCTGAGCGTATTCCAAGGCTGCTTCTACGTTGTGTACAGAACACGGCCTGGATTGATATTAACGCTTAATAAACAACTTGTGGTGATGGAGGTACTTACCCCACGACGACCATGAGCCGGTCATCGTCGCCTCTTAAGACATTTTCAACTTCAAGACGTCCTTGTAGAACAGTCTGAGCTGCTTGGAGCGTACTAAAAAGATATTCCAAAGATTAATACGAGGATAAAAAGTCAACGCATGTAACATACAGAGGTAAATCCTCTTGGAGGATTTGGGGAGGGATAAGAGGGCGAGTCGACTTGACTCGGCTGTTTTCAAGCTTGGAAAGTGCTTCTTTGTAGGGAAGAGCCATCTTGGTCTACACTGGGATGACCGACAGAGAATTTATACGTAGCGTTTGCGGAGGGAAAAGATACAATTACCTGTGCAGCGTAGTTTTTGATAATTATCTGTGGACGAGTAAGGGATAGCAATCTAATTAGCAAACCTTTACTTGGAGCTTTGATTTTTTCGAGATCGCCATGACTCCACGCGATCGGTACGCATGATCGGGTACCACGTGATCTTCCCCTCGGGAAAAGGCTGCTGAGCAAACGTTCTGCTAGCAGTTACTAGCCCCCATGGACTTCTCGAACTTCAACTCGGCCGAACAGGCTCATATGACGAAAGTCATTGAGAAGCGACAGGTACGGCTCCTTTCGGATGGGACTCCGTTTCGTCACTGAAAGACTTACTTAGATGCAAGATTTTTTGAAATTATATGGCACTCTCGTTGAAAAATGTTTCAACTCATGTTGCAATGATTTCACTAGTAAAGCCCTTTCGTCAAAAGAGGTTTGTTTTGTTCGCTTGTTCTCATTCAGGCATACTTACGCGACGACAGGATCAATGCATTGCAAATTGCGCAGAAAAGTTCCTTAAGCATTCCGAACGTGTTGGTGCACGTTTCGCAGATATTAACGCAGGTTCGTGATCATCATACTGCACCTTCTTCGGGAAATAACAATGATGTGCATTTCATGCTTCAGAAATAATGAATGCCGCCCAAAACAAGTCATGAACGTCTAATTCTCAGATTCACCTGATAAAATGGGACTTAGGCGTGTGCCACGGGAGTTCAATTATTTAGTCTCTTAGTCGACGCGCATAGAAGAAGCCTTGTAATTGCATTACGAACAGCCTCTCTTAATCACCGCTCTGTTGAATTGAAAGAACAAGCTGGCGTTTCTTGGACCAGCATAACAAGGAGTTGAACGTGTGCGCTTCCGACTGCCGGCGGCGGATTTATTATAGTCCGGATCTACATCGGGTACTTGAACAAGGACATTTCACCTTAGCAACGCTCAAGACAAAAAATCACATAAATGGTTGATTTCAGGGAATATTTCAAATGTAAATTCGGAGCAACTGAACCGAAAGATTTGGGATCCACGAAAATACTGATTTCGGAATGCTGGTGAAAGAACATATTTTTGAGGTTTAACGGCTCCCATATAACAGCTTCTGAAAGACATAGATTCAGATTAACTGATGAGCTATCTGAAAATCACAGAAATGATTGATTTCAGGGAACACTTCAGATGTAAGTTCAGAGCAACTGAACTGAACTATATGAGGTCCACAGTGAAAGAACGTATTTCTGACAACTTCTGAAAGACATAGATTCAGGTTACTCACGCTGCCAATCTCTGGGCTAAATCTGCTATGTTTTTCTTCGCAAAAGATGCATTTTTACCAAATCACAAATAGTACGAATGCGTGCGAGTGATAGTGACGGTGCGGATAGCGATGGTATTGGTGGGTACTATGGCGTTGCCGGAATGATCAAGAGCGAACGATGGGCGAGAGATAGTCTCCCGTAGTCAGACCAATAAATTTGTGTCTTTTTTGACGTGATGCACGACGACACTCATAATATATATAGGCGAGAGAGCGTTGCTGGAAAAGTTGAAAGCTAATGAATTCAGAACAGGAAGCCGAATTAATTGATAATGTTTAGGTAACTACCATGGTACGGGAGGTAAGGCTGCGGTTATCGTCGAAAGGGGAGGCAGGCCCGCTTGGAGGACGTCGGCAGAGGGCGTATTTCTACTAAGTCACCGTGACTTGGATGTGAGAGAACTACACCAAGGGTCTTCCCACGCTACCACCATGTCTCTCCAGCTTAATTGTCTCATAAAAGGCGAAGACATCGTCTTTCCAGTTACCGCGGAGTGCGATGATTTGGTTGGCGTCTTGAAGGTATCCATACAACGCACGCGAGCACTGGATAGTTTAAAGGATGTTGGTCCTCACACTCTAGAATTGTGGAAGGTGTGCGCCATCGACGAGCCGCTATGTGAAATGACATTGCTTTTCTCAGGTCAAGGACTCCAACTCTATTGCTGCCGAGCCAGACGACACTCTCGCTGAACGTATCGGGCCCCTGGGACATGATCTTTCAAACTTTGCGGACAAATTAGGCCCGACGAGAACCGTCTCCAGTATCTTTCCAACAAAACCTCCCAGGGAATGCATCCACATAATTGTAAAGGTCCCGCATACCAGTGAGCATGAGTGGATCTTGCAGCTGAGCGTTGCTGACAAGATTTTGCCCACCACTTTCAATTTTGTCACGATTCCGAATCCTGGTGCCATGCATCCCTACCTTCCGTTTACCTTCTTCACATTCTATTTCCGCCTCCTCCCGCATTCTCCTCATCTCCTCATCATCGTCCTTTTCCCTTCTTCCCGATCCCGACCCTTTCTCTCCGATCGTTATCATCCTTCATCTTCCGCGTCCAACCTGTACCTCCTCTCCTTTAGGTGGCAACAAGAAACTGAACATTACTCCATCCAACTCCACTGTTAATATTGGTGACATCGATAAGGAGATCAGAGAAAAGCTCAAGTCACTTCAACCCGCAGTCGAGGCGTTTCTGAAAAATCCTGAGTTACCGATCTGGGTTCCTCCACGGTTCGCTATGCCAGACATACAGGAATTTATAATGAAGCTTCGAATACCAACCTATCCCAATCGCAAACCAAGCCTTCTACTCCATGGTCTCGATAAGTGCGATGGCCAGAAAATTAAAGAGGTGTTTGATGATTTTACGCCTATGTATGTAGTTATAACTTCTCTGAACTTTCTTTCATGCACAAGTACAGGTGTATTTGCAACACATCTGGATCGGGTAAAACCCGGTACATCATGGAAGCACTCACGGTATATTGGGGTTTCTATCTTGTTGCAACGCCGGATGTGAATGGCGTTGGCATTCGAGATTTGCACGACGCCTTAGATTTAGTTGCTGAGTATCGGCAATGGGACCCCAACCTTAGACCACTCACTTCCGAGGAACGTATTGCCCAGGACGAAATAAACAGGCAAATTGCGTCTAGGGCTTTTCGGAGAGTCCTGGCTGCGCGGATAGTGGTTTTCCAGTTTTTCCTACAGGTTGCAATCCAGATCGATGGGTACTTGCAGGAGAAGCATAAGCGTATCTGGTTGTTGTTCCAGTTGTTCGACCAGCTACACCCTCAGGGCGGAGGCTYGCACCCATTTATCCAGATCATCAATAAGCTTCGCCATGCCTCGGATGACGCTCTCGATAATTTGATTAATCGCCTTGATGGAATTATTAATGATTATTTCCCTTGCTCCCTGCTCATTTTGGCAATCGACGAAGCGCAATGGGCTGCCAGATTATATCCTCATTCCGGCATGTTGTCCTCCTGCCCCGGAGCATTTCGATCAATAATCCGCGACATGGTTAAAGTCTTCACCAAGGTGCCAGTCAAGCTCGTTATATCAGGTACCGGTGTGTCGCTCGTAGACCTAGAGGATAACGTAGCCTCTGGAGTCGGGAAATCTCCTCATAAAGTCAAAGTGTTGCATGAGCTTGGGATGTTTGACACCTGGCCAAAACTGATGAATTTCGTTGGACGCTATGTCCCAGCTTCCTTTTTGGAAAACCCTTCAGGGTATCGTCTGCAGCAACGGATGCAAGATTACCTTCTGGGTCGGTGAGTTACCAACATCGTTCTCAATTGTGCGAGTCTCACCAGCAATAGATATCGCTTCTCTGTATCCTTTCTAGAATATTTCTTGATGAACGGGCTGCAATCGCCACATAAATTGTTGAATAAATATCTTGAAGAACATCTCACTTGTCCCCCAGGTGATACTGGCGACCCCTTTACTTCGGATGAACCTAATCCTTTCATTGACATCAAAGTGAAAGGTTTTGATTGGGATAGACTCCAGTTAGGTTTGCTTTTGTCATTCAACTTCTAGTCCCTCCCCCCGACATTAAGCAGATTCGAGTGCAATTCTGGAAGCACTAAAGGTCGTGCGATCTCACGTGATCATTGGACAATCTCCACAGTTTGGACCCGTTACTGCCAGACTCGTAGAGTATGGCATAGCCCGTCTTCGTCAAGGGCACGAGGGGCATATAATCGAACCACTCGCATTTCTGTCGGTGATGCAATGGCTTCAGAGTCACGCCAGCACCAATTTGAGTACAGAACTGCGACTACAAGCTGGTGATCCAGATTTACGTGCATTTGCTTTTGAGCGTGCCACGGCTCTTTACTTACTTCGAAGGCTGCGAAATCCAGTCCCCTTGAGCACAATTTTCGATTTTCACCCCGAACACAGGCCTCCATGGGCAAATGAAGAGGCCCACATTATTGCGCGACTTGATCAGGCCCTTGTCTCTGTGGACGTTATAGGAGACGCTCCGCAGAACCCAGCTCTTGGCGTTGTCTTTTATGCACGAACTATCGATGACATCATACGCTGGATCGAAGGTCCCGATCCTGCCCCAGTTGTACTTATTCCAACCATTTTTTTTGGCCCGGATATCTTAGTAAGGGTCAAGTTATCGTCATCAACATCAATCCCCATTCTGATGGGCCAACTCAAGTCCTTCACAAACGGTAACAAAGATTGCCTAGATGCGCCGACACTCAGCGATGCTCTCACTTCTATGCATCCAAGCCACTGGTTCAAGAAGGCAGTGCGTCAGTTAGTTTTGTTACTTTCCTCAGCTAATTAGGACTCTTGYGGTAGCCACAAGATCAACGTCAGAAACTCATCGATACGATAAAAAAACACGACGTCCTCCGCTTTGTAGCAGGCTGTCCGTTGCCTGCCAATCTCAAATTAAAGGCACAGTCTGTCAGAGAGGTTATTAGTGGATTTGACTCAAGGGACGCACTGGCATCAATCAAACAAGATGATTTGAGACGACATTTTACGTCGGAGGGGACTTTGAATGTGCTTGGACCGATGGAGGCTGCGCTCGCCTTCAAGCGAAAAGCAAGTGAGATAAGCTGATGCCAATGCAATATTAGCCTATCAGTATCAATTATGACTTACCGTACTATGTAACATTTTGAGAGTGATCATGGCTGTTCATCGCGAACTACCGTGGCCCGCGTCCCAGCATGAATTATCCAAGAGTGCAGCCGCCATCGTCAATWGTAACCCGGCCCAAATCTATTGTCAACTCGGGCCCTCCTACTGAATCCTCGAAACGCCTCCTCTCGCTGACCCAAGCGATGCAGTGCATGGCGGCTCGCGTATTCGTTAYACCAGTGCAATCTTCTTTTGCTAGCTATAGAGGACTAACACTGTTCACCCGACTATGTGTCTGCCGCCTGCCTCACGAACTGCGTCATCATATGACTGGTCCACCGTTCTCCAAGTCTGCACTCGCTGGCGTGACTTAGCCATCAGTCTTCCTCACTTATGGAACACCAGACTCGCCGTACGAAATACCTCCCTACCTGTTGTGCGAAAGCGCCATCATTCGCTCTACCTAACCATGCAGGTGAGACAGTTCGTGTTGAACCTGGAGAAGCGGCTCGACCAATTGCGATACTTTTCTATCCAGAGTCCGGTACGTGTCGCTGCATATCTACCGTAATCCGGTGCCATTGTCTCCATCCAGGTATTTGGTTGTACCAAGCAAGTGTGCCAATTCCGTGATGCCATCGCAAGTAAGTGAAACCTTATCCAGGGACCAAAGCTACAGAAGCGTCATTCAGATAAAGAAGAGTTCAAGCCAGACAAGATGACTGTCATAGGCATTAGCCCAGATCCAATCGCAAAGCAAGGAGAGTTCGTAAAGAAACAAGATGTGAACGTAAGTACATGTTCCGAAAGAAATATCTTCACGAGAGTGTCATGCTGCATCAGTTCCCGATACTCAGCGATGAGAAGGGTGAGGTGGCCAAGGCGTACGGTGTTGGCTCCGGACTGCTGGGTTTAGCCAAATATTCCCGAACGACGTTTATCATCGATAGCAAGGGTACCATACGGTGGGATCTTAAATTCGCGTGCATCTCCTTTACTGGCCATTACTCTGGTCATGTTTATAATCACTGAAGGGGCGACGCTCACTATCTATCACCATAGTGACATTCTAAATGCCACGATGAATTATGGCGCACACATCAGTTTCGCGGCCAAATGGGCTAAGATTCTGGGGGAGGAAGAAATAGAATCGGCATCCACGTAGAATTCCTGAGGTAGTGAAAGTTGTAGAATCAACTACTGTACTAGTGATGCTATGTTTATGCGTTTCGGCTTGTGATACAGCCGGTTGAAAATCACATTCCCGCGCTTACACTATTCATAAGACCCAAGGTAATGGAATCGGATTGGTGTGCTACTTACTTTTTCAGAAGCAAGAAGACTGATACGCCCGCAGAATGCCTCTTGTAACGCCATTAACCAAGCTACTTGGCATCCGAGTGTTAGTACTACTGTGCCCCGGTACGAATTATACCCGAAAGGGCTGACTTTACGTATTTCAGACCCATTGTGCAAGGGGGCATGCAATGGTACGTATCAAGCATCAGATTTCTACCGCGCGGATCTGAGAAAACTAAAGGGTCGGTGTACCACGGCTTGCAGCGGCGGTGTCAGAGGCTGGTGGTCTTGGTAAGAATTGATAGGCATAGCTTCGGACGCCTCTGATTCCTCACCCAGGCATCCTCACGGCGCTGACGCAACCATCTCCCGATGCACTGCGGTCCGCTATACGAGAAACGCGCAAATTGACGTCGAAACCATTTGGTGTCAATATAACTCTTCTACCAACGATCAACCCTCCGGACTACGCAGGGTATGCACGCGCAGCCGTGGAAGAAGGCGTAACGATATTTGAGACCGCGGGGAACAATCGTAAGTGGCAGCAACGTGGCAGCAACGGAGCAATCGAGTCCGAAGTGCTCAAACGTTTGCAGCTGGTCCCCTTATCAAATATTTCAAGGACAGCGGTTGTATTGTGATCCACAAGTGCACAACTATTAGACATGCAAAGGTACGACGATTTGTATCTGGCGAAGAATACCTAACAAGTGTCCCCAGAGTGCGGAACGCATGGGCGTTGATGTCCTGAGTATCGATGGTTTCGAGTGTACGTCTTCCCTTACACACGCCACTTTTGACGCCACTGATTCTTCCAGGTGCCGGCCACCCGGGAGAAGACGATATTGGAGGCCTTGTCTTGGTAAGCTAGCAAACGGATATTGGTTGACTGCTAGAACTTGCGTGTAGCTGGCGCGGGCGGCGCAAGAGCTGAAGATTCCATATATCGCATCCGGTGGCATTGCAGATGCCAGAGGAGTCGTTGCTGCACTTGCACTCGGGGCGGCAGTAAGTGACATTCGTTGTTTCATCTAGTTTGGGTCTGATTGTAGTACCAGGGTGCCAACATGGGTAAGTGTGTCAAGGAGTTTATGTGTGAGTGCTGACTCTAGAAGGGACGCGTTTCATGTGCACGGTCGAATGGTAAGTAGCTATCTTTGGGTGATCCGCGTGTGCATGCGCTTATATGTCGTACTAGCATGATTCACGAGAATATCAAGCAGAAGATGGTTGAATCGACAGAGMGCGATACGATCCACATTTTCCGCACGCTACATAATACAGCACGCGTCTACAAGAACAAGGTGTCGATGGAGGTTGTGAAGATCGAACGCAGGCCAGGCGGAGCGCAGTTTTCTGACATCCAACACCTGGTGTCTGGGGCGCGAGGACGGGTGGTGTATGAGAAGGGGGACCCTGACTATGGGATTTGGAGTGCTGGAGTGGCTGTTGGGCTGATCAAGGACATTCCGACATGCAAGGAGCTGCTTGAGAGAATAGAACGAGAGGCTGAGGACATTGTCGGGCAGCTAGGGTCGAGCACAAAAGCCAAGTTGTAGTAATCATGTGACCGCGTCCTCGTGTTGGTTGTTCAAGTTCTGCTATTTCTTCTCCAACATGGTCAGTCCAGCCGTGAGTCCACCGCCTGCGCATCCCCAGCTACCCAAACCCGCGTCGCCGCCAGCAACGCCGTCCCCGCCGTCGGACGATTCGTCTGTGATCGAGGACCTTTCGTTTGATTACATTTTCGATGATAATGGCGGCTATATCCGTCTCTCAAAGGGGTCCTCTAAATCTCACAACTCCCCTCCAACACCAAACGATGCTGCCTTGCATCCAGATCCCCAGCCTTCCCCTCCGTCAAGACCGTCTCTGTCGCGTTCAGAAAGTGCCTACCTTCCAGCGCCCTCAGCGCCGGACAAACCAACTGCAAGGAGCTTTCAGCGCGTAGCCTCGGGCCCTGCCCTCGCCCTGACCCCCAATCAGGGGCTCTCTGCTCTATCAAAATCACGGTCGCTGTCTCGTCGTGTCACGTCCGAGGAAGCCAACCGTGAACAGGACATGCGCAAATTGGACCCTCCTCGCCTCCCTCCGGATAACATACATCAGGACGAGAAGGAGAACATTAGCGAGGCCGAGGAGGCTGCGCACCATCCCCCAAGCAAGCAACGACATTCCCCTGCCCATTCGTCATCTCCTTCGACTCAGTCGTCGCGACATTCATATCATCATCCCAGCCGAATGGCATATGCGTCTAGTTCGAGCTCTGTAAAGAAGCCTCCAACAGATGGATCTCAGAGGCCGTCACATGCTCGGAAAGTGCTCCCAGGTCCCAGCCGTCCAGGCAGGATGGTGAAAATGCCAAGCAGTAGCGCGATTGTGGTTGCTCCCAAGTATTCCGGCTCCTCGTCAGGTATTGATCGGATAGCAGAGCATGATGGTAGCGAAGCCGAATTTGCTCCTAATGATCATCAGCAACAGCACCAAGCTCCGGGAGACGATACCGACACCGAAGATGAACCACCTATAGAACAGGCTGCCCCGCCACCCCACCAAGGGGTACCTTTAGCTATTGTGGGTCGTCAGCGAAGCTTGATGGTTCCCGTCGCATCATCCTCGTCTCTGGCGCATTCATCTATTAACCGCCCACGGCGATCGGCAAGCCTCAGCGATGCATTGGGTGAGCAATTATCTCGGAAACATGATCATGCGTCCTACATCTCATATTATACAGTACAAGAGGATTCTTACCAGTTGCAGGTGCAGCAGCAGCCATATCTTGTCTCAACCTCTCGACCTGGCACAAGCCTGGGGATAAGTGGAAATGCCGAAGGYTCAGGACCTAGGCGGGTAACTGTTGAAGAATGGGAACGACAAGAGATGGAGATGCGTAAGAGTGCGTAGATGGATAAGTCTCCCTCATTAGGAGACTGTCATGCTGACCTTGATGCATTAGAACTAAAACGTGACGCAGAAGAAGTTGAGCGTAAGTGAAGCTGATGTTACTCTTTGAGTGATCTTTCATATTTCATGGCAGGTCGCGAACAGGACATACTACAACAGTCAGCACGCCAAACGCCTTCCCCCACCCAGCATAATCAGCATCCGCAGATCCCTGCTATCAAACATCTTGGACATCGTCGGCGAGATTCCGATACGCTCCGAAACGTTTCGCCATCCTTGAGCTCACCAACTGCAGTCGAGCCTCTGTCTCGCGTTTCTCCTTCGACTCGTGGACGATTATCACCGTCAAGTAGTCGTCTAGTGCCCACGTCGGCCAAACACAAGAGAAGCCCGACAGCGCCTGAGCCGGCTACCAATGGTGTCAGTCAAAGAGATGTAAATTTCGTTTCTAGTTTAGGCAAATCCGAAGATGCTGGTGCTGTGAGTTCAAGCGATAGGGATCATGAAAAAGCCAAAGCGCAAATAGCTTTCGAGGCTCAGCAACGAAGTCAGAAATATTTGCAGGCTTCAAGCCAACCACCACCACCCCCAGCTCAGTTAAACAGGCATATTGTTGTAAGTAATTGACTATGTCATCGACCATATCTTTGATCTCCCTTCAAGGTCAACAAAAAGGCCTATGCTCGTCTTGACATGATTGGCAAAGGCGGATCTTCGCGTGTTTTCCGCGTCCTTAGCAATGCCAATGAGTTGTACGCAATCAAACGTGTATCATTGGATAAAACGGATTCGGATACAATGAGCGGTTATATGAACGAAATTGCACTATTAAAGCGACTGGAAGGCAATAGCCGCATCATCCGCCTTATTGATAGTGAGGTCAAGGCCGGGCCAGGGGGAAGCAAGGGCCACCTACTTCTCGTAATGGAGTGCGGTGAAATTGATCTGGCCCGTTTGTTGTCAGAGCAGATGAGAGACCCGTTGAACATGGTTTGGGTTGCTTATTACTGGCAGCAGGTACGCCTTGTTATGACTGTTGAATTGACCCATGTATACCAATGGAACAGATGCTACAAGCCGTGCATGTTATACATGAAGAGAAGATTGTACACTCAGATCTTAAGCCGGCGAATTTTGTCCTCGTCAAAGGTCAATTGAAACTGATAGATTTTGGGATCGCAAACGCTATTGCTAATGACACAACCAATATTCAGAGGGATCACCAGGTGTGATTTTTCAATCCTTGCCAATAGACTACCTGACTTAGCCTCTGACAGATTGGTACTGTCAATTACATGAGCCCTGAGGCTATCGAACTGCCGGACGGGATGCGACGCCTGAAAGTTGGTCGTCCAAGTGACGTCTGGTCACTTGGGTGCATATTGTATCAGATGATTTATGGTCAACCTCCCTTCCACCATCTTTCCGTCTTCCAAAAAATGAAAGCGATCCCGGATGGATCGCATGTGATAGATTTCCCTGAGTACTCAATACCCCAGATACCAGCATCACGCAATTCCGGGGACTCAAAAACACCGCCACGCCGGTTGGACCACCTCAAACGACGTGTGAGGCGCGATGTCATTGCTAGCATGAAGAGTTGTCTCTGTCGAAACCCCAAAGAACGGTCAACGATACCAGAACTTTCGGATCAAGATTGGCTCGCAATGAAAGAACGTATGTTGTTCTCATTTCCCCGGCGACGCGGAACTAAATTGTGGATGACAGCTGGACCGCCCACAGTCAAACAACTATTGGCTCACGACGAGACGATAATAAACCCTTATTACATGCGGCAATTGCTTGAATATGGGATAAAACTTGGAAAGGAGGGCAAAGGTGCCGAATTAAGTTCAGATGCACTGCTTCGCGAAGCCGGGGTACGATCCGTGCTTTGGATATGTGAATTGCATGTTGACGATTTGTTTTTAGCGTTTGGTTGCGGAACTGAAATCTACTGTCTTTTTGGACGCCTCTTAACGAAATTTGCCCCACGAATCATGGTCATCCATACCTCTTGTTTCAATTCCAGCATACCCTCTGTATCGTACGCATTTCTCCATGCTTCTCCAAGGTCTCAAGCATCATAATCTTCATCTCCMTCACCATGTCGCTCCTTTGCATTGATGGTACCCAAAAGGTACCTACCTGACGTTTGCACTGTGTATGTATGTGTATGATGTTTGTCGTGTTCAAGGCACGCGTGTATCAAGAATTGTTTGGTTGTTATGCTCACTGGCGTTCGCGCTTCGATTCCGCTATGGTCGCACCTTCTTTTCTTTAATCGAGTTTGCTTTGCAGATGCTTTTTACACACGTTCGTCCTTTTATATTTATACAATACACTATGTTGCCCTGTCCATGTATAAATGGCTATATTGACTATAGCTTCTAGACGTGCTTATTCTATTACCAGTATTATCGGACGTATGGTATTAATCAGTCTGATTGTCATCTGACTCTACGACCATCATTTGCATCATCAATAAAATGTCAAAATCACCCCTTGATATATTTTCGTGATGTAAAACCCCCTATTGCAGAAAAACATATAATACACAGTATAAAAAGGCACTATAATATTAACACAGATATTAGACACAACAAGCAACGTTTGCAGCGCGTGATATCATATGGCACGAGCTGAAGTATCATAATCGACGTCCTTGTTGACAGTTACTTTGACCCCCAGTCGTCGCTCCTCAATGGCAGGACCTTCATACAAGGTGGCAGTCTTGGGTTCATTGACACTCGATTTGCCGTCTATATCAAATTCACCCTCTGGCTTGCCGCGCATATCGTCCAGGGTGTAGGTATGCGTGGGGTTATGAATAGACAAATGGGTCTGTACACCGGATCGCGTGGAAATAACATGTGTTGTTCGTGATGATCCTGACAGACCGGTGGACGCCGATAAAGCAAAACTTCCTCCATTATCGAGGGTTCCGCGAACTGAGAGRATAATGCGGAGGGTCATCGAGGTGGTTAGGACAGCGGCCATACTGCRTACGTGTGAGATCACGCTGATTGAATAGCATTTAGTGCTCACCTAGTTACGATGGTCCGAACAGTGTCCTTGATATCGGTCGGCTTGATAATGAACCAGAATAGTACGTTCGTCATGTTGACAAGCCAGATTGCCTATTTTGGAAACCATATTACTTAAGAATTAGGGAGAGCATCAAAAAAGGCATACAGCATAGAGGTTCAGGCCGTCACGAAGCATCAGCTTCCATGGAGACAGGGGCTTTTCCTTGAGAGAGCTGATAGAGCGCTGCAGCGCGAGGGCGAACTRGGAATACACATGGGCAAGCACCTCATAATCGAAGTCATCGGACCTACCGAAGCCGTGTAAAGGAGTGTAGGCACAAGCCAATAGATGCCAACCCATGCCGCTTTAGGGCCTGCTATACAGCCCTGCCCCTGCTGCAATGGGACAGCTGAAGAACACGTCAGTGTGGGGGATGTCTTTGTCAACAGTAACTCACATCGGTAAAATGCACAGCAGATAGCAGTAACAACRATTTGGGCCGCATACAATGAGCCCAGGCCAAATAGGACGGTGCGACTTTTATCATAGATGGCATGTATCCGGATTACATGAACAACTGAAAACATTTAATCGCGGCTCCCGGAAAATTGAAACGGCGCACGGGAGGTTGCAGCAAGGAGTACAGCAGTACAAATGGGCTCGAATAGGTAGAATTTTTCACAGGTCTAGAAGAAGGGTCAGAAAGCCGATAACCGCAGGAATCGGGAATAGTACAGCCTGCGACCATTTTGTGTCAAAAAATGCGACGGCTACGAACACTGAGAAAATGGATGAGATGATTGGCGTGCTCGCATACCGACGACAATAAACTCCAAGGGCATAAAAAAGCGGAGAAAGTGAAAGATGACTTTGAGGACCGGCCAACCTGGAGACCTCCAGAGGCGCCATGTGCGGGGGGACAGCACAAGGCTATCCCAGGCGGCGACGGTGAGGGTGCAGACGAAGAAGTATTTGTGGGCGCTGAGATGGGGCGGAAGCTGGAGGGAGGGCGGGAGACTCATGATGGGCACAAAGCAACAGGGACGGATGTATGTATAAGTATACCTGATCCATACGCTGCCCAACTCCGCTCAGTTCCTGCCACGAACGAACAGCCATCGGCCCTGATCCTTGAAACAAATCATTCCATGTATATGGTAGGCATACATCTATCACATCTCGCTGTTCGCATCCGACTCAAGATCACTGGGAACTAACACAGGAGGCTCGTAGTCATCCCAGCCGGGATCTCCATCATCTTCATCGCCAGACCAATCAGACGGACAAAATCCTCGAAATTCCTCCAGGTGCCTCCGCAGCCACTTGTCATCACGGTCATTGATATAATCATATGCGCATCTGTGAAGTTCCCTGAGTGGGGCACCTGCCCTTTTCCGTGCCTTGACAAACCCCTTCAAGGCAGGAGTGTCAATTCCAACCGACCTAAACACCGTAAGGTGTGGGCAATACAGAATGCATCCGCTCTTGGACGGTCTTAGCAATTCAACAAAGAATTCTTCGCACTTTGTCACCCTCAGATAAAACGTTCTCAAGTTGATCAACTCGGTCAATATGGCCTGCACCGCCTGTTTGGAACAGGGGAAGCCGTTAATCTTCAAGTAAGTCAACCCGGCAAGCATCGGCGTCTTCCTGCCCGTCACAGGTCTTGTCATCTCCAGGGCCAGCTCCGTGCAATCAGCATCACCAAAGCGTCCCAATTCAAGAATCTTCAGGCTGGGCATGTCAAAGTGTTGCACCAGCGCTTTAGCATAATCTAAATCAAGATCCCAAAGAACCAGTTCCTGAAGGGAAGGTATTTGGAAAGGCTGTAAGCCCTGTGCTATTGGAAACTCGGGAACCCCCTTCGGTCCAGAGCGCGATAGAACAAGTGTACTCAGGTTTGGGGAATTAGTGACTATCTGTTTGAAGATGGGGAACGGAACGCGATCGGAGAATCGATAATACGGCAACTCGAGTCTTTTAAGTCCTGACAATATAGGCAATGAACGTGCCCAATCAAGCCGGGCAACACCGAGTGTTACGTTTCGCAATTTGGGGGTGTTTCCGTTGAATGGCAAGGGTCGCCTCGCCAATTCCTCTGTATGGGCAGGCGATAATGACAGACAGTGTTCCGGATATTGCTCGCACCTCAATTCCAGAGTCTCAAGAATTGGTGCGGCATGTTGTTCCGAGAGGGTCATTAGCACCATGTACAAGAAACTGAACTGAGCCATGTCGACAGATAGGCGCCGCCAACGGCATGTATGTGGGGCAACCATGCAAAGGAACTTTGCAAGCTGCGATTTGGTTAAATTATTCGGTGAGCAAGGCTGACGAGGATGGCCGGGATTTGTAGGCTTCCGTGGAATGCATGAAGCATCGAGAACTTCCATGTCGTCATCCGAGTCGACACTGCTAGGCAGATATTGTGTAATAGAAATGTCCAAGGGAGCACATTTCGAGCGGTTGAGGTACACGCCAAGTTTTTTAAGCGGGTCCCTGTCGGGGAAGTGTACGAGAGCTATATTGGTCCACAAGTTTGGAGTGTTAATCGCGACGCGGCGCCATTCGCGGCATACATGCGACACGTTCACCGCAAAGGGGAGCAACTGGTTTCCGGGGAGGCCACCGTTCGAATCATCGTCGGGATCCAAAGGGGCTCGACCAAAAATGCAACACTTGACATCCTCATCGTCCAAGCATTTCCCGGCGAGGAAAATGTCGCTGATTAATTCATCGGGAAGGTTATTAATCCGAACCCCCATCGACTGTGCAAAAGGTCTGGTAACCCGCATGTCTCGTTAAGAATTTGTGATTGATGCGCCTGGTGGGGTTGACGGATTCAATGAATTCCTTTGAATTTATAGAATAGTTATGCGACTTGTATTTCATCTAGTTCTTATTATCGCGCAGCGCATTATTGTTGTCACTATGTTTGTCGACTAATACAATGTGGTTACAATACTTCATTGTCTTAGCAGTGCTCAGAAGAATGAAAATGTTATTTTAGAGCATGTTACATGTCAAACAAGGAAACCAGGCAACGGCCGTGCGTGCACGTACGGTGCTTTGCGTAGTCGGAAGAAAGGTGTTTACTCCTCTTCCTCGGCTTCCTCCTCCTCCTCCTCCTCCTCCTCAGCCTCTACCACGGTGGTAGCAATTCGGTCCAGGTCCCGGACGCCATCCTGTGATATTGTTCGTCCGCCGTTTTCCGACTTTTCCAGGATACCGATCTTTTCCAATGACTGGCACACGTTCCGCTGAACAGCCGCGGACGAGTCGGCGTGATGTGAAGGGCGATTTCCCCGTCTCTTGCGCCCGCCGTGCAGTTTTGTGAGGGCACCAATTCCGACATTTTTTCTTAAGTATATGTGGCGCGCAACAGCAGCTGTTCCATTACATCATCAGCGCACCAGCGCATACGTGCTCGGGACGCGACCAACCTGCGCGGACATAGTACCAATCAGGATCATAAGGCGCAAGTTCTTTGTAGTGCCCTGTTTTCACGATATCAACCCATGTTGGCACTTCGAGTTTGCCAGATCGTTTAAGGTGACTCGCATAAGCAGCGATGAAGGCTTCTGCGCTGAAATGGCAAAAGTCAGTGGAATTCAGGCGCAACGGCGAGACTATGCACCTAACGTCTCTTACTCCCGGCATGGTAACGCTAGTGTTGAGGTTGAAAACTTGAGGATGGGCGAGCACGACGTTGACGGCTTGATGATGATCGGTAGTGGGGGCCGTTGCGGCTGCGGCGTTCGCCGAAAAACTGTACAGTACATGGTGCCGATGCTTAGTCAGCCAATATTAGCTCCTTCCTGCTTACTAATAAGCTTTACGCTCTTATTCTCGTTTAGCCACCATGGGAAGACTCTAGTTCCTACGATTCGACCCGTTGCACGACATCCGCACCATCCATGAGCATAGCTGTCCTTCCCTCGGAACTCCTCATTGAAATCTTTACTACTGCTGCACAGGAAAAATCCTTGGCCCCTCTCTGTTTACGACGCGTTTGCAGGTGCTGGAGGGATGTCGTGGATACCTCGCCCAGTGTCTGGCAACGCCTTTCGTTGGGAGATGATGTTGCCATTTCACAAGCAAGAGCTATACTTTGGATGAGAAGATCCATACCTCTTCCCATCGACATTGATCTCCATATATCCGATTCGGACATGTTGTTGGTCCATCTCTCACCGCTGTTCCCGTGCATTGACAGATGGCGGCGTCTAGCCCTGCATGACACATGGGAGCTACAGCTCGGCAAATTTTGTATGGCTTCATCGTTACTTCAGACCATATCCATCGACCTGCGTGACCCCGATCCGGTAGATGACGTTGATCTCCTTTCGTTCGCGGATCCCGAATCCATGTTCACTCGATGCACAAGTAGGCCCGAAACCTTCTCCGTCAATTTACAGATGTCCCAGCTCCCAGAGCCACGTCTCTTGACTCCTTTCCGCATTACCCATCTCAATATCAGTGAAGCTAATTTCAGGCCAAGCCAAACGCACCCAATTCGCATATTATCCTTTCTTACAATGTTTCCGGCTCTCCAGTCATTATCGTTTACTGGTTGGCTCCACGACAATGATGCATATGGCTCAACTTTCCCCCTGGTCAACCTGCCTGACTTGCACACGCTTCGTCTGCATGGCACTTGCTCTGTTCGCGCCATTCTATCACATATTGATACGCCGCAGCTCCGGGTTCTATATCTCTACCATCTGAACGTTCATTTTCCATTGCAACAATTGGGTGGTGGTGTTACGCTTCCGGAACCTGGAGACAGCGATGATGAAGCCAACGACTTCTCACAGTCGCCGTGGAGCGATCTAGCCACCGGAATGGGGTTAAGRAGCCTTATCAGGCGTTGTAATCCGCCGATTAAGGTCCTTGAGATGGACTTCAGTGATATGCGGACGAAAGACTTTATATTCATGTTTAATCGACTACAGACTTTGCAGGAGTTCCTGATAGTAGCATCGGACATGAGCGACACGGTCATCAAATTGCTAAAGCCTTATCGACCACAGTTGCATGGAAGCGCAGGGGAGTGGGTTCTTCGACTTCCTCGACTGAGGCGATTCGAGCTGTTCAGCTGTGAGCGATTAACAGGTCCAGCCATCGTCGATGCTTTTAGCGAACGTGTAACGTTTACCAACGAAAATATGTTGGACACACTATCCGAAGTTTCCGTGGTTGATTGCGATGGCTTCAAACCGCATGATGGCCACGCCTTGTCCAAGGTGCTGGGACGCAGACTCAGACTTGATTAATATGGACATGATAGACTTACTATGAGCAATGAGCCAAACAAAACCGGGATCACATCAACGGCGCCCGACGCCACAAATCCTAGTCTAGCATTTCAATTGTATTGTGGCAGGAGTCCGGACTCTCGGCGTCTTACGTTGCGATGGGAATTCAATACTCATTAATCATGTCGTCCCTTCACTCCCTTCATTTCTATATGTCTCTTCGATTTGTCCGTCTCCTTTCATGCCATCGCGTCCAAAGACGTGTGATGTCCCCCTCACTGCCATTTTTGCTCTACCAGTACGTTCTTCCAGTCATGCATGTCATGTGGCATACCCCCAATCATTTTCAAATTTCAAGTCTCGCATATGCAATCCTCCTCCAGCCGTACCGAAGGCCAGATCATGCGGAGGTAAGCTTCTAAGCGGCTTGACTACTCGTATGCATTTACTCGCGTACATTAGTCGTCCCTCAGCTTCAAGTTCGCCTCGATGATATCCTCGACAGAAAACATCTGCCCCCTCTTGGTTTGTAGCCGTTTCATCTTGCGCATGTCCGCTAACTCAGAAAACAGGTCTTAAAGATTTCGAGGTATTGTTCGGTCAAGTGCCATTCGTCCTTGTTATTATTAAAAATGGGAGCAGGAATGGCTACTGTATGTTGAAATGAACGCAGAGAATCTGTAAGTGCGCAAGGCAAATCTTGCTGACGCTATAAAAATGACGCCCCACAGCTATTTTCTTTTGTGGTTGAAAGAGTATACTTTGCTCTACAATCGCTGGGCCTTGCAAATCAGAGATGAACGGGTCGCAGCGGCCATGGAGGGTGTGCCTTTGACAATGTGCTCATCAACCCACTTGGCTATGTTCTATGCACGCGCCAAGGAGACCTTCCTATCCCGCGGATGCAGATATCATCTTTGCCTTCCTTCGCACTATCTGGCACCATTCCAAAATCTTTCGGCACATGACTCCCATCCAGATCCTGAGGCCTTCACCCAGGTCGCGATCGAGACGCGCAACAAGCTCGAGCATAGTTTGCAGAGGTTTGTCTCAGCTCAGCTCCACAACGTAGGCAATAAACGTGCCATCTGTGGTACAATATCGGGTTCCCTACTCTTTCTCATCGGAGCGGTGCCTATGATCGCTGCCACCGTAAAAGAAGGTGACTCAAGATGGCTACGGCTCGCACTTTTCCCAGCTATTTGGTTAAGCACTACAGTTATAATATCCGCACTGCACGGTATCTGTGTTGGTATCTATGTCTTTGGCGACTTTCGACAACTACGGAAGTATGAACTTGCCCGGCCGGTTGCCCCAGACCCAGACCCAGACCCAGAACCCCAACAATTGCCAAGCGATAACTCTTCCCTTGTGAGCCAGAACATTATAATGCCACCGATGCCCCCGGCCCTTCCTGCTCCCGTACGATATAGTTCTAGTAATTCTCTTCACCGGTTTCCATCAATTACCTCTGTCTCGTCGGAACGGGGGACCACCTCTTCGCGCTACCCTTGCGAACCACCCACGGTTATACTTGACATGTCGTCGGAAATCTCTTCCGTACTAGATGGTGGCCTTCCCACCTTAGTCGGACCTTCACGTCACGAGGCTGAGGGGTACACCGAGTCTATTATTGACGGTTGCAACGAGAGCATACTGTACAATACTACTGCATCGTTTATTCATCCGTATGAGGCTAGAGAGGTTCCTGATCCTCATGACTTGAATGGTCCACCCGAGGTCCATCAGCGCATTGATCCCTTCGACTTCAATGCTCTTCCTCCCAAACTACGCGAGCCTGATACTCAGAGGGCAGGAATCCTCCCTGTGGCAGCAATCACTCGCCTCGGAGCTCTGTATTCATGTTCCACGGGTCGTTCACAGGATAAAGTGACGCGTAGTGCTAGCAGCAGCTTCAGGTCGTCGTTCCCTGACTTGCCTTCCCCCTCATGCCCTATAGATCATCCAGAAAAAAATGTACGCTCAAGGTTCAGGAAGGTCATGTCAGTTCCTGCCTTTGCCGTGCCTTGGACGCCAGTTCTAAGCCCTGTCATCCGGCGTGGTCAGTGGGAAATTGTTACCCGGTCCATGTGTTGTGCCTTCTTGATCAGCTGGATTGTTACTGGTTCGTTGGTGGCCATCCCGGAGCACCATTGATCCCAACACGTATATATATATGTATAACTCAATTCCGTAACCGCCACGAGTATCTATGTTTCATTATTATTATGCATATTTCATCGCCGTCATCTACCGTGTTCTAGCTCTGGACGCTATATCTATCTTGATACTATCCCTTATATATTCTCGACCTACTAGTAATTCATGCAACTTTATAGTGCTACTTCACGCCATCTGCGTACAGTTGACAACTCGGAGTTCAAGTATTCCCATTTAGCTTAGCAAATGAAAATAGTTTCAACTAATCGCCTACCATTCGCCGGATATTATGGAAACGCCGGACCGTCAGCAAATGCATGCGACTTTTCCGCAGGCAACAATGTTTACTGCCAAAAAACAATGGTTTGCCAGGGTTGGAGTCGCTGTCACTGCGGCGCATCCAACTGCTTCTTCCAGTGGCGATGGCGAGGCGCCTATTGCCATGACATGGCACTCGGAATGCCACGAAATAACTTGACGTGATTGGACCCTGGGAACAATGTGATCTGCACGTTGTGGGAATCCAATGCCATCGAGCTACGAAATTACGAATGCGTTTAAGGTTGCCAACGCAGGTACGGCATGCGTCGGACACCCACGCTGGACATTGTTCATCTGACCTTCTATACATATTTATATAGCAACTTGAAGTAGAAGAGATCTCGAACACGAAGGGTCTCGTGCAATGAACGATACTTCTAGCCTCCTGGCCATGCACATGTACGCATTTCAAATAGCCTGTTCTGTTATTCATGTGATACAGGTGAGATGGAACGCGGGTAACTTCGGCTGCCCCTTGCATCCGAATCTCAGGATTGCAATCATTCATAATTCAGTAAGACGACTCCCGAGCCATATCCGTGTACTAGTAGTAAAGGCGCTCCGAACTAAAGATACCAATGATTAAGCTAACACAAAGAAGGTCAACAATGCATTCCCCTCTGTCCGGTTTGGGGAGGACGAAGCATCATCTGGCTACGGCGTGCAGGTGGCCGCCCTTGTTCGCTTATTGAACCTTCCATCACACGTTTTCTACATCCCTCAATGCTAACGACAACTTCAGTGAAGTTACGGGGGTAAATACCGATTATAATTCTAGAAGACTGTTATTCATCCTTTCAAGTCGGCGCCCGCATTTTCGTTCCTGTACCCAATGTCAGTGCATGCGGCCTGGCTCGGACAGGTGTTGGTCGAACTGGTTCGTGTGCCGCTAACAATGTGGAGACATTTGCCACATTCGTCGTACACTGCGTGATCAGTGAAATTTGCGGCAAAAATAGGTAAGACATTCTGTTGATGCCATAGGCATGTATGCGCATCGTTGAGCTTGTAAGGAAGGTCAAGCAACGGTGGGTTGCCACCTTGTCGTAAATCCATAATCATACGATCCATAGTCTTTGACGTCCCTGACCAGACTGCTTCTGACCGTTCAGTACGGACAATGGTTTCAATATCCTTGATTCAATACAATACCCCAAAACAAGTTTACAACTCCAAAAACCCGTCTTGTTCGTACAATGGTAGATATGTGCCCAGATGTACCGAGGCTAGTCGAGTAATTTTGTAGACAAGTATGCGAATCTCGTCCGTCAAGGGTTCCGTTCCCGCGTCTTTAATTTCGCCATCAGCATCAAGGCCTACGTGGAGCTCTGTTGTAAGTTTCTGTAAGCAGATATCTCGCCTAGACGTGGCCCGAACAACACCATCAAGGACGGCGTTGCGCAGCCGATCACGAGCCAGCGCACTCAGAGAGGAGTCCGGATGAAAATTCGTAGCCACCCAACTACGAGCCAGGTCAAGCAATTGTTTGTCAGGGGCATCACAACCATCGGCTGAATCTTGTTGCGCTGAACGAGCTTTGTGCGCATGCCTGACAATTTGAAGCGTGATATCATCCCTCATGAGGGAGCATCTATCAACACGTTTATCCTGCATGACCTGTCTTTTCGTCGGGTACCTGTGCGAGAAGCAGTATCCTAGTCGGCTCCCGGAGATAGCTCTTAGCTCTGCCTTCAGTTTCTGAAGACGTGGGAGGCTTGGCAATACGGTCTCAAAACCTGTTTGAGCTTTAATCTGGATAAGCTGCCGGTATAGGAGGAGAGACATGTATAGTGCCGTCAATTCAGCTGCCTCGGAGCTGAGGGCCGGGAAGCGATTGGCATCTAGATATAGTGTCTCCGGATAGGCGGTAGCGACCAGTGATCCATCAGGGTGTGTGGACGAGGTCGCAGCGTCACGATCGGTGGGTGGTAGGAAGACCAAATCCACGAGGCCCATCGTTGTGGCAAGATGAATTTGTTGGTTGAYAGATAATTTTGAGTAGGCTCGAATTTCGGGAGGGCGAGATCGATGTATTTTGGTCTGCTCCTGGGCCAGCAGGGCATTACGAGACCTTCTGATCCACGCACTCGTTCGTTTGAGGCCGATATCCGAATCCCTACTCTGAAACGTCTTGAGTTCGTACTGGCCGGATGTGCGTATCAGATACGGTCGTAGACTTTGTAAYTGGTGATTCGCTATATCCTGTTTGACCATGAATGAGTAGCATATTGACCATTGGAAAGTYGGACGCACCAATTTCATGACTTCTAAAAGCTCCATACACATGCGGAATGCCTTCAAGGCACCCGATGGGGACATTTTATCGCCTTTGCAGGACTTGGCCATTTGAATCATTTCGTCAACAGCGCTATCCCTCATAGGTGCGCAATGGTCCTTTAGGGTATAACCGACAGCCTGTAACAAGCCCGAAGGATCAAAAACACCTCGTTTGATTTCTTGCTCAATTAGAACAGGATCGAGCATCGAGCGGATATAAGTCGCCTGGGAAGAGTGCTGGTGGATCTGGGTATTTATCGCGCCGCGCTCGGTGGACAAGTCCGTCAGATCTGAGAGGGGTTGTATGACAAGTAATAGCACTTCAAGAAATTCGCAGAGGAAACTGGGGATCCTCGAAGGCATGCGTATTGTGTACCCTTCGGACAAGGGGATGACAACAGGCCCGCTCCTGTTCGACGGTGGCGGTTTTCCACATGCACAGACCCGGCTGCGAGGTTTACCGTCTGGATCAAAAGACACGCACGTACAACCGTCCTTTAGTTCCTGAAACAACGCAGCCCAATATCGCTCTGCAGCTTCTCGCTTTCTGCGACTGTACGTCGGCCGGAACTGAAGCCGAGGTTCAACGAGTAGATCATGCCCTTGAGAACCCAAAAATTAAATTCAGACGTCGTATGGCGATGTAGTGTCCGACGTACGCAACTGTGGGTTTCGGATTATCGAGTCCAGCTCTAATTCCTGCAGTGTTTGCCTATTAACTGGCGGCCTCAGGGAGGGTATAAGCGGTGATGAACAATCAATAGTCGCAGGCGGCGAGCGTGTACTACGACGGCTATTTGAAGGGCCAGCGGCGGGGTCTATTAGAGTAGCACTGGTCGACGAAGACTTGGCAGAATCGGAGAGTATATCTTTCCGCGTGTCCTTCGCAGGGTTTGCCGAAGGACAATCCATCATATCTAGTCGCGGACGCTTGGGGCGGTTGGAAGGATAGGTGTCGTACTCGGCCTGCGGCGACACCGGGCTGCATGAAGGAGAAGAGGGAGAAGACCACACATTTCCGGTAGGCATGCAAAGACGGGTCGCGCCGACGAAGGGCCTAGCGGTCGCGGCAGCGGAGGTGTCAACGATTAGGCTGTCGGAGGCGGCACGAGAGTCCTGGGAGTCGGCTGGGGAACAGTCGTCGCTGTCTGCCTTGCGCTTGCGGTGGTTGAGGGGCAGCTCGTGGGCAAGGTCATCCATGCTGGGGGACGGGAAGAGGGATAGGAGGGTAGCGCGGTATATAAGTAAGGGGTGGCCGGAAACACATGGTGCTGAAAGACTAAGAAAGCGAGGGCGCATGCGACGGTCGGCTCGCGGTTTTTTTGGCTTGTGCTTCGCATGTTCGCATGCCTTGACAAGCCTGATCCTGTTTCCGTGAATCTCTGGCACGCTTGCACTGCGTGAAGCAGTCAATTTAGCAGCATCATGAATTCATTAACCTGCCTTGGCCCCTGCTACATAATATACGCCTTACTGTTTACGGAATCGGCTGTTCTTTTCCTTGAGGGGGGTTGCGCCGAACACGGGTGTAAAGTAGAACAACCAACTAGGAAAATCTTGTCCCAAACAGCCACCGCTCGCACGCTTCTTTCTCTCTTAAACTTCTCCGAAATCTTTTCTCATTCACCGCGGCAGCATGCCTGCGCTCACCACGGATCCCACCGTCAGCAAGCAAACACTTTACTATTTTGCACGCTGGCGATCACACGACTTCATATCCAGGTGGCAACTAAAGCATTCTCATGTACAAAGACGTGAAACACACATATATGAACGCCTCCTGGCTCCACCGCTTTGCGAATGATTTAATCTAACTAGTCGCATAAGATTGATGATCAATATATATATTAGTTTATGCTCTGACAAGCTTATGTTAAGTATACCTTGTGCGATCTTTTGTCATGACTATGACACAATTTTCATTCATGGTAGCCTCGTGTACTCAATACATCAGATGGATAACTGGGAGTGAATCTCATCGTAACAGGGCGCTGTGAACGAACGTTTATGGCCAACTATTAAACTTCAACGTTCATAACGCCTATGCATCAATTAATTTCTCTTCTGCTCTCCCATCTTCATGTCCACGCTCGGTACCGGCTGCAGCCTTCTTACTAGGTTTACGAGCATAGAACTCCGCGATGATTTTTGGACTGATCCGGTTAAGCTGTTCTTTTGGGAAGATGCGGAGAAGAGACCATGCTAAATCCAAAGATTCAAATACGGTCCGCGACTCGTACGAGCCTAGTGAGCTGTCAGCTATAGTTTTACTACTACCCGTGTGAACAGACCTTGCCCAACAAACTGGTGCTCAAACTTGTCTAAAAACTCCAATGCTAACTTATCTTCTGGAGATAATGCTTCCTCGCCGACCACGGCTTTCATAGCAGCAGCATCTCTTCCAATTGCGTATTTGGCATACTGATAAGAGACCAATGAGCTCAGAAGCGATGGACATTTATGGAAGTCATACCAATTGATTTGACACATCTCCGTGGTCTTTCCTTGTCAGTTTCTCACCGATAGCGCTCTTCATCAATCGGGATAGCGAAGGGAGAACATTGATCGGTGGGTAAATCTGTCTGTTGTGCAGTTGTCGATCAACAAAAATTTGGCCCTCTGTGATATATCCGGTCAAATCGGGTATTGGGTGGGTGATATCTATTAGAAAACGTCGTTGACCAGTCGGAGATGAGATGTCTAAACAAGATGTTACCGTCGTTTGGCATTGTCAAAATAGGGATTTGTGTAATTGAACCGTTCCGGCCCTGCACACGGCCGGCGCGCTCGTATATCGTGGATAAGTCGGTGTACATATAACCAGGATACCCACGCCGGCCAGGCACTTCTTCTCTTGCCGCGGAAACCTAGTAAAACTCTAATCAGTTATTCTAGGAACAGGCTTCCATGTGCATACCTCACGCAAGGCATCCGCATATGATGACATATCTGTCAGAATGACAAGCACATGCTTCTCCAGTTGATAGGCATAGTACTCTGCTGTGGTCAATGCCAACCTCGGAGTAATGATCCGTTCGATTGTAGGATCATTGGCCAAGTTCAAGAACAAAGTAACACGATCCAAGCTACCATTTGATTCGAAATCTTCCTTGAAGAAACGAGCTGTCTCCATGTTGACACCCATGGCAGCGAAGACGACAGAGAAGTTATCTTCATGTCCATCATGTACGTCTTTCGTTGGCCGCTTTACTAGACCTGACTGACGCACGATTTGGGCTGCAATCTTTCAAGTAATGGGCTTCTGGATATAACGTGTCACGCACAAACTAACCTCGTTATGCGGCAGACCGGCAGCAGAAAATATAGGAATCTTCTGCCCACGAGCGATTGAATTCATTACATCTATGGTGGAAATGCCGGTCTGGATCATTTCTTCCGGGTAGATACGTGAGCATGGATTAATTGGGGAGCCTACAAAAAAATTATATGAATTAGCCACATGAGCATACAATGTCATCTAGGGTGCAACCGGACCGTTGATGTCCAAGTAATCTTCTGCGAATACTTTGGGGCCTTGATCGATAGGATTCCCGGAGCCGTTAAATATACGGCCCAGCATGTCCTCCGCAACAGGTAGCTTCATGCTACTGCCCGTGAATTCGACGCGCGTTGCTTTGATATCTACGCCCGGTGTTCCTTCAAAAACTTGGACGATAGCCTTCTTGCCTTGAACCTCGAGCACTTGTCCGCCACGCTTCGTCCCATCCGGCAGTGTCAAATGAACAATTTCATTGTATGACGGAAACTGTGGGTGATTGTGTCAGACGATGCTTATGAGCACATGCAGACAGTAATATGTACTTTGACATTGTCTAGTACCACCAGCGGCCTGTAATCTCATTTGAGCGGCTATATCCTCACGAGCTAAGTCGTAAATACCCGTTAATGGCTGATACGGTTCGGTATTCTGAGGCTATGTGAGGAGAGTAAAGAACGCTTTATCAAGCGCTACACACCCAAATGAGGCTGCACTCGATACTCTTTCGTTACTGCGGCTGCATTGATACGGGCGAGCTCCTCATCGCTTATGCGTGGATTTGACATTCAGAATTCAACGAGAATCGGGATAGAATTATGGCCAATCAGACRGAATCGCTGTGTTATGGCGTCCGAAGGACGAAGGAGGCTACGTAACAGGTACAGGATATAATTCTCACACTCATACTATCATCTCAGCAGCAGACTCCGGATGCGTTCGAAAGCATCATCAATGACTCGTTGGTCATTTGACATCCTATCACATATATTAGTGGATATGCAAAGTGCGGAAGTCACCACCTCGCGCACCATTCAGTTTCAAGTACGACAGCCTCGACTTCGTCTACTTCGCTGATGAACTGTATGCTCTGGAGGCCAAGATAGAAATACTCTGCTGCGTCCATGCGAATCTTTCATGATGCTATTATCGCCAATTTCTTACTGAAAACTCTGGGACATACCCGAGGAATGCGATGTTGAAAGAAGAWTTTTAATGAATGTACAGTCTCCTTTAACAATGGCTCGACAGTCAAGAGATTAACAACGCTGTTTCAAGGTGCCAATCAGTTGCTCTCCGTATGATGGTCTTTCCACTCACATCTTCATTGATTCGTGTACTCTGGTCAAGCTTTTGATGTGAGATACATTTTTCATGGCAATGCTGAGCAATCCTTTTAGACTATAATGCCAAAAGTAAGTTTGGCCCACAGGCGAATCAGCTTCTGTACCTTTGGATACCTAGTGGATGCTGCGACAGACGTTGAACGACGTCACCTTCCAGCAATATGTTAAACGCCTGGAAGACAGGAACAACGATATTATTGTTCGAGAAATTTCGCTTGCTGAGGTCGGCCAGGGAATCGATTAAAGAAATTATATCGAAAGCACCAATCTTATCCGCAGCAACGGGTAAAGTTTGAGCGTAAGCAACGAGGCCATTTGCCATCGGGTGTTGCTTCCATGCGACTTGAGCGTATCTGATTCCTTGCAAAACGATCAACTTACAATGCTGTAAGTCTTGCTGCCCACGCTCATCACGATACCCGCAAGAACTTCACTCCGATAATCGGCGATATCAAGGAGACGGACTGCCTTCGGGAAGAACCAACTTCCATCGCTCCAGCTTTGCGGCTCTGTTTCGCTACAACAAGTCAGCTGGAGTTGCAAATGTGCTCGAGCCTACGGGGGTTACCTTAGGAGCAGATCTTTGAATAGACGGTCCCCGGATATCACCCATTGCTCTCCCTTTGGATACGCTAATGGAGAAAGCTTCAGGAGCGGAATGAAACATTCTCCCGCCACCTGTCGAACGTTATCTAGTCGTTCAAGACCCTGTTTCAGGATGCCAGCCACGGCTGAATGAAAAAGGTCCGGTGGGAGATAGTCTACGAGGTCTTGTGCTATATCCGATGTTGTGAATAACTTTTCCAGCACGGAGGACAATCCCTTGATGCATGTGATTCTGATCCAGGAACCTACATCCCCTCGCTCGTCGTTAGTGTAATCGCCCAATCCATTTAACAAGGCGCGGAATAATGATTGAAATTGACTTGCAGAGAATCCTTCATTTCAGCCATATATAAATTGAACATAATGATTATGATCACAAGAGACGCACTGTCTTTAAAATGATGTGCTACKGTTGTCACGATTTGCGACATGGCCTGGTAACACGTTCGGCGTGCTTCAACATTGAATCGTTTCTGGATATGATGAGATGTGAGGTTTTTGCGAAGGCATACTGTTCAGCGCATACCGCGGGAGCAACGCAATTTAGAAGCGTACTAATAACATATTCAAGGCAGAGGGGATTCAAATCGTACCGCAGCACACCGAGGAACTGCCCGAGACTTTGTTGAACACTTGGTGACGACGATGAGAGTTCTTGGATAAGCGTATCTTAGCCAGGTAAGCTTTGTGCCATTGGTCAAGCAGGTGGAAGAAACGTATCTTTTGACATCCTGAGTGCAATCTTGGAACTCACTGATCTTTCCCATAGCTTCAGCTGCCGCCTCCTGGACACTTTGATTGCGATGCTTTAGACCAAAATCCACAACCCTCTTCCAACGAGGTATTTGCAATTCGCTCTTTGTCCTGAGTTGTTTGGATGTGAAGGTGGACGCAACCAGACGACATGTGGCTGCAGTAACGATATCATACCGGGGACTGAACAATATATCATCGGGGAGACGCGATATGCTTTCTAAAATCTGTAGATTTGTAGGTTAGGTATGTCCATCAAGTTCAGCGGCACGCCCACCCGATCTTTCTCTTCGTCACTTCGTTCGCTCTCGGAAAAGTGACTCTCACAGGCTTTCGCAATCCCCGCAAGTGCGAGAAGACCCCCATGCAAGTCATGGATATCAATAGAGCTCAAAAGGTTGACCTGAATCGGATTTTGTTAGTGTTAAGGTGAAGCTATCGCAACGAACGCACAGATTTTTCGAAGGCAATGTGAAATGCATGTGAAAAATCAGTCAAGAGGATCTGGTGTAATGACTGTGCAGCAAGCTCGCGCATTGTTATATCCCAGTGCCTGAGCGAGACATTGACTAGATGTTCAATCATGGAAGCACGGTATTCCTCGTGCCTACATGCCTAAGCAAGCTTTTCTGGCGCAAATAAGTGGAGGAACTTACTCAGCAACTTGCGGAGCTGCCTCCAAAAATCCATTTCTCCTGACACTAATRGCATAAAAATCTGTCTTTCGCAAGACATCGATTCCGGATGGAATTAACGCCTGGCTAAGACTGTCAGTGCAAGCACGAAGGAAGTGTTCTTTCCGTTACCGTCCTCCCAACAAATTCCTGAAAGGCTGCACTTGCTGCACGACGGACGTGTACCTCTCGATCAAAGAGAGCGACGACGGTAAGATGACGTGCTAAGCCAACTGCGTGAGGTGCTAGGGTATCGGACGTCTGAGTTCTCGCGAGAGACCACAAGACATATGCCGCAGCATCTCGAACGTTTGACCCGATGGAGTGGGCGCCCTTGCGCAGGTCAAAGTATATTGCCTATGTTGTCAGATGTGGCTTTCTATATATTGAGGTTGAGGAAGCACCTTTGACAACCATTCTATGAGCTCAGGCAATTTATCCTTCGAAACGAGACCTCGACGTGCCATTTCTGCGCAGGCCAAGGAGGCTCCATGCCACGTGCTTTCAGCGATTGCGGGGAGATCATACATGCTAGCGACGGCAACTGAATGAATAGAAAACAGATTCATGACTGTTTCTAAAACTTGTTCCGCAAATGCTACCGGGAGACGTTCAGCTATACGCGCCACTCCTTTTGCTGCAGACCATCTGACAATGGTATCCTGTCATATAGTTAAAGACTGCCGCTCGTGCAAAAGTGCAGACAAACTCTATCCTGCAAGCCTTCAAATAGTTGTTGCAAAATATCCTCGACATCCGTTGATACATTTTCGTCTTCGTCGGCGAACAATTCAGATCCAGACACTTGGGTCAGCGATTTTCCTAAGCTCTGTAATTTAAAAAGTTGCCAAAGTTAATGTAACGTAAATACCTATGATTTTATTTATCCTTTTTGGAGGCAGCAATCTTAGGGCAACTCTCGCGGACAATTTGTACTTCAGCTTGCGAATGTGGATATTGTTCTGGAGATTGGTATTATCATCAATGGCAGAGATGATTGAGAAGTAGTCTGGGAGAGAATGACGGATGGTGTTCACAGGGCCGTCCTTGGCAACTTGAGATATGACCTGCAGAGTGCCAAGAGACTGCAAATTAAATGTCAGAGATGGTCTTTGAAAAGACTGGGTCATCTCACCAGTATTACATCTTCTCCGCTCTTTAGTGAGTTCAGTGTCCATTGTAAATGGGCGGAGAATCTAGAACTGGTATCTTTCCTGTGGACTCTGTCATTTAAGGTTTTAGTTTGTCCTTAGACAATCCATACCGCATATACAACCTGGAAAGCAAAAGGGCCGCGCCATCCCTCTCAAGACCTGCCTTTCCGATATAGGATTTGGCTAGGCTTTCTAATCGATTCGCTGTTCTTCCGGCTTCGTCGCTCTCGTCGAATTGGCATAAATCGAACGGTATCATGCATATGAGGTGTAGCCATATCAGTATCACGTAGCGCAGATGCCATCCGGAATACTCGTCGGACAATCCAAGCATACAGTCAAGCGCGATATTCAGGTCGGCAACCTCATGGGGAAAGAATTTGACTATTGTAATCCGTCACGCTTGGAATGGATCTCATGAGAGGGACAGACCTATCGACTTATAGCTTCTAAAGTTGATATAGTTATAAAGAAGGTTTGCAACCCGGCCCATTTTCTTGGTTAAATGGGTGCCGGATTGGTCACTCCCAACACATAGTTTTGCATAATATTTCAGGCGATCCACGACAGGCACGACAAGACCTTCAAGATATGGGTCAAGAAGATAGGATTGTTCATGATATTCGTTTAGCTAKTTACAGTCAATGACCAGCTCCCCATGAATTGTCGAACACTTACAATCATGGAGAGCTTCAGGAGCTCATCATTGCCGCTTTCTTTCTCTGAGATAGATTGTTCAATCAGATCATTATCCAGAAATTTATTCTGCAACTCGACAAACTGGTCGTGCTTTTCAAATTTCGCGAAGAGTTTTCCCTCACTGACGGTATCGTCGGAGGCCATGCCAATCTAGCCTATTCCAAAAATGGCACTCCACGTGCTTTTGACCAGCCATGAATGACGTTGCTCAACACGGCGTCAAGAGGAAAATAAGTGCCTTGTCATTGGACGTGAGTTTCTACAGCTTCGCGTCGATATGCTACTTAATTGTGGGCTTTAGGATGACTCAGCCTCAATTATCCGTCAAAAACTTGTCAGTGTCTCGTTTCGTAGTATGTAGCAATGGTAACATTTCTATTAGCATCGTGAACTCGGAGAGATTAAGAAGGCTACTAAGAAAGCCAAATCCTTCGAAGTCAGGAAAATAATAAAAAGACTCAAGCTTCGGTGCGCCTCTGCGAATCAGCTTGCTATTGTGACCAACTTGTCCTAGGTCGAAGGTAGCAGACTTGCTAGAAACTAAAGATCTCGAGGCGCAGCTGCTTGTCGTCAAGGTATATTGCAGTTCCTACTGCATATGCATGATTTTTGATCGGTATGTAGCACCTTGACGTCGAAAAAACGAGGAACACAGCCTTCATAACCAAGATCCGGAAGAGTAAACAACTTTGCGCCAATGATGTTATGCAGGCTGCAATTGAGGAAGAAATTGGTCCGAATCTACTCGAGCAAGTAGAGGCTGGAACGCCCGCGTATAGGGCACAGAACAAATTGCTCAGCTCGCGAACGTTGGCGGAACAAGTAGCTAGCGCKATCAAATCACTTGCATTAATTCTGGATCCTTCGCAAGCGGAAAATGCTCGAAAGAACATGTCGAGTACAAAGAACTCGGCATCTAATAGAGTCGCAGCAGATAAGAGTGGGACCGTAACCAGGGCCGACAGTAACGCAGATGATGTGGAAGTTGGCTGGGAATCTGGATCAGTCAGTGGTAGAAATGAAGAATGGGAATCTGGCACCATCGAGGAAGATGCTTGTAGCATTTCCCAGGACGAAATCTCAGATGATCCATCGGACGAAGAGTTTCCAGATAAAACTACTTCAAAGTCTACTTCACATGAAAAATCGGGATTACAGTCTACTTTTCTACCATCTCTATCAGTCGGGTTCGTGCCTGGCAACTCGTACGATTCTGATCTGGACGAATCTGAAGCAAATGTAGCCGATCCTGGAAGGAAGAACAGACGAGGTCAACGGGCTAGACGAGCGTAAGCATTTCTAGTTACTTTTTTTTTCTCGTCTTAGATTTTGCAGTATATGGGAGAAGAAGTATGGACGGAACTCTAATCATAAGAAGAAAGAACTTGAACAACGAATGCATAGCATGAAGAGGAGAGAACTGGATAGCAAACAGCGATATGGGCACAACACTGACAAAGAGCATGCTGATATGAAAGCAAATATACGACAGGACAAGAAACAAGACAGACCGTTGGCCCCAAATGCCCCCGAGCAACCTCTTCATCCATCATGGGAAGCGAAAAGACGGATGAAGGAGAAGATGGCGGCGAGGATTGTCCCTAGTCAGGGCCAAAAAATTGTATTTTAAGGGTTGTGAAGATGACAGGCTTGAGCACGTTGGTGAATATCAATACTCGCGCTGCCCATGGCTTTACGACAGGGTGAGCATTAGTTTATCCGATAGAGCACAGGCTTCAGACCTTTAAGCCTCTGCTGAGTACATGCATGTTGCATCGACCCTTTTAATCGGCAATCTCGTGAACACCAAGCTTTGTCACATTTGCCGCATTTCGGAAAATTCGGACCTTGTTTATTGCAGAAGGAACAGAACAACACTTGTTCAAAAAACTTGGATTTGTTCTCAAATTCGACCAAGGCATTTTCTGCCTTTTTGAGAGGGGAGTCGAGAGAGCAGGTTGACGTCGATGATGAAGTGGACCAGGACCTGGTCAATCTTGTGGAATTTATGGGCACACGAGCGTGAGATGCCTGTGATCGGGATCTTGGTGCTTGACGTGATGCTTCATCGTCGCAGAAAATACTGCTCAACGAATCCCTCGCAGAAGTCGGTGATACAGCCATAGCACAGACAGAATCGGGTGCCATGGCTCTAGTAAGTTCCGCTGCCGCTGCCACTTTCCTCAAACCCAAAGTTATATTACGCGGATGTATGCAATAGTCAACGATTGGCGTGGACATTGCCCGATGGTTTCTCAGCTGATTACTTGGTTAGCCATGGTTCGCGAAGACACAAACGAACGGAAAAGAAACCTTTGTATAGGAGGGGTGTGCCATGAATCGATCGGCCTGGGAGAAGATAAATTTTCAGGGGAGATAACTTATATATGTCATGGTACCTATTCCTATTATGTCGGCCTGGCGACTTCGATTTTAGCGCATTAGTGCCGACAAGGGGATTGTAGAAGCTTCGAAGCTTCTATCGAATGGCGCAAAGCCTGGGTCGAGTGTCGAACTGTGCGAAAATTCCCAGCAATGGAGGTCGCGTGAGGCATGTCCTCGGCTATTAGAAAATGGCGACCCTCAGTAGTAGGACGGGCTAATACTTAGAAATRCTATAGATCCTGCCGTCCACTACTCGGACTTGCTACTGACGGGAGATCGGCTAACAGCCACAAATAAACCATGTTGTTTTTTCGTATTGATTTGAATAGCTATTCGGTTATCGTCCACACGACCATACTCTTCGCCTGCCCCTTTCCGCAAGCTTGTACTTTCGTAGTCGCCCGTTCCGTCTTCTCGACATTTTCAGTCTAATCTTTACCAATGGTATTTTTTGTCTGCTTCTTTATCTCGGTTTTTGACTGAGTCATGTCCGAAGGGTCAAACCCTATCCTCGCCAGGTACGTCTGTCTTGACAGTTCGACCTGTATCTGATGATCCATAAGATACGAAAAAGAAATCTGAGTCTGGTGGAAATGATCGCTTGTTATATGCTGCCTCAGCAATGCAGGGGTGGAGGATCTGTATGACAGATCAACTATACTGAGTACAACCTGCAGCTCATATCTATCCTAGCCATGGAGGATGCCCATGCTGCCGTGTTGGACTTGGACGGCCCATCTGATTCGAATGCTTTCTTTGCCGTTTACGATGGGCATGGGGGTATGTATGCATTGCAATAAACGATTCGATTACGCTTATCGGATCTAGGCCCCTGGACTTCACAATATGCTGGAGAAAACCTACATAAGCGTCTCGCAACAGAAGAAGCATATCTAGAGAAGCGATATGACGTTGCCCTTAAAACAGCTTTCCTTGGAACAGACCAAGATCTACTAAGTAGTATGTATACACCCTCATCACATCTCTTTAATACGAGTCGTTAATGCGCAATCCAGCACGAGCGAGAGAAACATCCGGCGCCACTGCGGTTGCCGCACTAGTAACGGCGRATAATAAAATTTACGTGGTAAGCCAAACATTTACGTCATTTAACTGTCCTTGATCTCGTTCTAGGCCAATGCAGGTGACTCGAGATCAGTCATCGCCGTCAAAGGAGAAGTTAAGCCACTGAGTTTCGACCACAAACCAACGAATGACGGTGCGCTATTGTGATACTTAGCCCAGATAAGCGGACTCATAAATGTCGCAGCGGAAAAAGCTCGGATCTGCGCAGCTGGCGGTTATGTCGATTACGGACGTGTCAACGGTACTTCGCACCCCTTGTGTACTAAATGTACTAATTTTTGCCCAAGGAAACCTCGCATTGTCGCGAGCTTTAGGCGACTTTGAATTCAAGCAACACCCTTCATTTGGCCCGGAACAACAGATCATAACTGCCAATCCAGAGATTATATGCCATGAGATCAGTGAAGAGGATGAATTTTTAGTTCTAGCTTGCGATGGTCTGTCCTGTGTTAGAAGAACTATGTGGATATATCTCATGGCTTTCTAGGTATTTGGGATTGTCTTACCTCGCAACAGGTGGTCGATGTTATCCGTTACCAAGTATCAGAAGGCAAAAAGCTTTCAGAGATAACGGAAATGATATGCGATCATTGTCTTGCGCCCGATACAACATCCAGACTTGGCATTGGCTGCGATAACATGACCATTCTAGTGGTTGTTTTCCTTCATGGTCGGACAAAGGAAGAATGGTATTCTTGGATCACAGACCGAGTGAAGAATCGCATTGGATACGAGACGCCAAACACCCTTCCTCAACTTTATTCACCCAGCCGTATAAAGTCTTTCCATGACCGACAAGAAGCCTTGGCGATCAATGAAAAAGCACATGAAAAAGCAGGTGATGATGAACGGGGACACAACAGCTTTGCCATCGGTCTTGCACGCGCTCTGCAGAGCCAGGGAGTTACAGGCACTCTTTACACTAATTCTGATGAACCAGAGTCACTCGGGTTCAATGGTATTACAGGGACAGAAGCGACGATAGAAGAGAGTGGCGATGACGAACAGAAGGACGAAAGCGAGAAAGGCGAAATACGTTATCAGGTTGGCCTGATACCTGAATCTGAGCTCAACATGGAAGATGGCGAAACACATCTCAATGAATCGGACGAAGCGACGTCCCCAAGACACCTCGTGAATGGCGACTTAAAGTCGTCTGTCACTCCAGTTGAACAACTTCCATCGCAGCCAGGCGGAGATGCCCCCGCGTCGGTGGCAAAGATAGAAGGCTCCCTGGATTCGTCTGAAGACCCATTCAAGATTTAGCAACCTGTGTTATGTATCTTTAAATGTTCCACTCAGTCTGTCGTTTTCCCGGGCTCTTTTCTTGTTCATTAGCATCTAATGGTTTCCCGACACCTGTTTCATTATGTCGCTTATATCCGCCACTGTAGCTAACTGGCATAGACGGTTATACAAATGGTTGTTACATAGCATATGTCTGCATGCCGTTCATTTATTTTCCACACACGCGAGCAAAACTGAGTCAGGATGGTCTTTCTCAGACTTGCCCAAGCTTGATGATAAGTAGATCAGGGAGGCTCATTAAAGGGTTCAAGTTCGCTTACATGTTCATGAATCATTTGCAAGGAGTCAGAGGACTTGAGATGACTGTGGCGTGCAATCACGCCCCAACAGTCGGACAATTTTCGAAAGGCATCCCGATTCATTCAGTGACAGAAAAAAAGTTAATCAAAATTGGGCTTAGGCATGCCTGGGTTATAACTCACCGTTCGGCAAAACTCAGGGTCATATGTTCGAATTGGCAGTTGACCGACTCCACAATGCAGTGCCTATGTCACTTGCTAGAAACTAATCAATCGATCACACACGCGCGCACACCTTCGATGACAAAATCAGATAAACTTTCGTGTAAACCGGCTCAGGATATCAGATCAAGCATCTAGAGCCTGCAGTGACTCGCAAATTGCCATGGGCGTTAACATGATGATCATTCCTCGGATATGCTCTTTCCTATCATGAAGGTCGCACGCGATCATTGGCCGACATTCCGCGATTGCCACGCGACCTATTGTCCAGCGAACGTTCGGTGAACATTGACGTCACTCGTGGTAGCGCATAGTGACATACTGTCCCTGAGCGATCTTGTGAGGTTATGAAGACGTCACGCATATGCAACACTATACATCCGACACATC
Source organism: Amanita brunnescens Koide BX004 (assembly GCA_001691785.3). NCBI lineage: Eukaryota > Fungi > Basidiomycota > Agaricomycetes > Agaricales > Amanitaceae > Amanita > Amanita brunnescens. The sequence continues at coordinate 15,208 of JNHV02000010.1, read as the reverse complement.
GCATAGTCAAAGCTGCTGACGAAACACCAGCATTACTTACCAATGTAGGAACAAGGACGTCACATAGGCTACTTCATTCAGCCGATGAATACAACTTGAAGCAATGCGCTGAGCGCCCATTTACTGGATTGACCAGCGTCGGCGTTTCATGCTGTCGCCCAGCTTTATCAGGTTACTGGATAACCATCAATAGCAATGTTGTATTAAATACGTCTATCTGAATCAGTCGAGCTCGGGGCAGCCGGAGGCATACACGCGTACATTGCCTCCGATGATTACGGTGCTACCATCTGAGTCTTATATAGAAAGCTCTGCTGACATGGTGGCCAGGCACTTGCAGGTAAGCGAGTACAGCGGCTACGTTTAGCGACAATGTTTTCACGGGCAAATACATTGACATTACAATGCCGCTAATCCTACCCACGTGCGTTCATATCCGGCGGGTTGTCTTGGAGTGGAGACAAGTGTAACATCCGATTGGGCCATTGATCCCATTCAAACTAACACAATACCAGCGGTYGTCTGTGAACGGCTGTAGATGGCTGTGCGGTATTATGGCTAAGTGCCCTCGATGATCCTTCCGGGGAACTTTCTTGCGAGCAGTCCTAATCGTACATATCAACCGGATATTTCGGATGTATTACAGGGAAGTTTTGCTATGTACCTTTCCTCGTGTCTTGAAGCCAGTCAATTGAGTGCGAATGATTTGCGTGGTACGCGCCTGCACCGCTTGACGGGATGTCACTTGACCCCATCCCAACACGTCTCTAACACAGTCAGCACCCACATGAGACGCCGCGTGTGGCGCATCATCACCACACCCGTTGTCCGTGCCTCAGCGGGCAGCTGTCAGTTGTCGGGACTGGACGGATGCCCAGGGCAATTGAAACACGTCATGAATCATGAGTTCATTACTCGACAGCGTTGTCAGGCGCAGATGAGTCAAATCAACGTGTCGCATCACTTGGACTCTGGAGCATGTATCAAGCACTGCTGCAGTGACATGGCTATACCTACCCCACGTCGCAAAAACTCTATGATCATGATCGAACGTTGAACGTTGAGGCATTGCATTGGATGCGCGGAACAACTTCGAACCCGGTGAAATGGCTACTGGACTCCGAATCGGTCCTGTATTAATAATGCCACTCAACTTGCCAGGTTGTTGGTCCATATGTACTATGCTTGATTAGTCTTGATTGGACCATTAATATTAATGCGATAATAGATAGAGAATCAGGTAATCACGTGTATCACCGCTGAATAACGAATCTGGACAAAAGCTGGCCTAGAGCAGTTAGAGTTTACCCCAGCCGTTATTGGAGAAGTGAGGAGTGCGTATGTTAGCCCGCTAAGGTAACAACGCGGTTGACATGCCTTTGGAGATGATGTGCCTTCCTTACTGCGCTAGAATACCCCAACTTTGATCCTGGCTTCCCCGCATTGGGATGCTGTAATGGGAAAATTTGACTCGGCCTCACGGCCGGAGGCTGTCGGACGCGCCGTGGCTGCATGTTGTCAAACAATTCAACAAGACCTTCCATAGATGACTGTCACAAAGTGGCAACCTAGACTGGCCTTTGAAGCTTGAAAGGCTTGCTAGAATAACGTCATGCATTCGACCCGCATTTGGCAAATGAATTATGAAGTTATCATAATTGATGAGGCTCAGATCAGTGGTCCGTTGAAAGCTTATCGTTTYGGATTTCGGATTTCGGACTTGTGGCATCGTGCGATCCGCCTGACTCGAGAAAATGAACAATGACCAAGTTTCCGTCGTGCCCGCATGCGCGTGACTGGACCTTGGACTATGGGACTTAAGAAGGTCCGAAAGTTTAGTCTAGTCAGACTAGGAAAACCGGAAAGGAATTAATTGACAAGAACTTTAAATCAATAAATCCACAAAGGACGTAATGAAAGGCTGACGGTAGACAATTGATCCTGAGCGGCCAACCGAATAATAATAATAAGAAAYGAGGTCAAATGACAGACGAATAACGGAAGGTGTTGCGGGGAGCATGTCACCTACTAAATTAAGATAGTTCAAGGCGATCAGAATAGGCAAAGTCAGGCGTAGACGGCTTTCGGGCGTACATCGCCAGGATAGGGCGTGAGTGCGGACAGTAACACAGCATCCGGACCAAGTATAAGCCATCTCTTCCCGTAGTCATTCGTCCCCACAACTCATTTCGCATGATATCGTATTGATATCTGCCCTCCCTTATCCAATCAATGGAAAAAAGATTGCGCTAGCAAGAGATATCATATCTTGTGGACTGATGCCGCACGCTGCCCGTGCATACTGGCATCAGGGTTGCCTATCGTGTATCGATTCTTGAGTATATGTGCTTGCTGACCGGATCGTGCCGCCGGGTGAAACGTTGATGCGACCCCATACGCTTGAAATTTTTTGCCATCTAGTACAAGTAGTCGTCATGCCGAAGTTGATAGGCACACAGAAACCATATGGTTGAATAGGCTTTATTATTCGCTGCTTGTACGCAATGTACATGGCATAATTGATCGTAGTGTTAATGCTATGTATGAAGAGGCGCCGAATGGTAATGTACGGTAATTAAGGATGTTGCAACGATAAAAGGACGAAGACGAAGTTAACGTTACATATGTATATACATTTRCCAAGGAGGATAAATTGCGATAAAAGTACAGACCTGGATTGTTACAAGTTCGAATAAAATCGTTCCAGAAAGTAGTTATTCACTTTTGCCGATTGTGACAGGTTGACGGATGAAGCGACATACGATGCGGATATGTTGCGCTGGATGAAGAATGCGGAGGGGTATCAAGATTGCGAATGGTGGAATGCAAAAGTCGTCGCAGTAGTCGTGTCATAAAGATGCAGTAAATTATGGATGCAAGGGTATGATGCTGGATGATAGAGGCGATGCAAGAAGCTTATAGCACAGTTGCGAGAATTCAGGCTTGTCTGACAGTTGGGGWGAAAAGGAAAAGCCTCTTGAGTGCTGGCTCAACGACGACTTCGACTTCTACGTCGACTTCTTGACCGTCGATAATCTGCTTCTGTATCTGTATCTCTTTCCTAGAAGGACGTTGCATTATTGGATAAGTCTTAATGTTATCATAGGACCAGGAGCGCGCTGAAAATATAATTAGCTCGGATWCGATCGCAGTTGTGCAAAGACATACTCTCAGCGACCGGTCTCTTTGCAGGGGCCACAAAACCGCGGCGACTACTATCATCATCGCTGGAGTCCCCGCTTGTGGCGGACAGCGGGCTGTGCACACTCTTCCTAGATCCGAGCGCGGAACCACTCCAGGCGCTCGATAGTGACGTACTTGAACCACTGTGCACTTTGAGTTTGACGTCCGGAACGAGGAGCTTGCCCTCGGCCCCTCGCTTCACAATTGAGCGCTCACGCCGCTGTGACGTTGACAACGTCGCCGGAAACGAGTGTGCTGACGTGGGAGATGTCGGAATTGACCCCGGGTGGGCTGACGAACGCGAATCTGATCGTCGATTAAATGATTGAGAATACTTTTGGATTAATTCATGGGCCGCAGTAGGAAGTGATGCAGCCGACGAAACATTGCGGGGAGTGCTTTCCGTTGAATCGCCAAGTGTGGAACAGATCCCGTGTGATCGGTGAGGAGAGGCGATACAGGAGCGGTATGCTTTGGTTGCATCATCGGCACTTGATGGATCGCGAGCTTTCCTTGGCGAGCTGAAACTGTACACAGATGAACGCCATGCGTTGCTACCATCTGACCAGCCAGGCACGGGCTTACGGGGCTCAGGTGGCTGGGAAAAGGTATAGGGTGATCGCTTTGCTGGTTTAGGACAGACCGAGTCGAGAAATCGACCAGCCATCATAATGCCGCTGGAATAATCGTGGGAATAGAATTCCGAGTCTGAAGAGCTGCTCTCCTCAAAGACGGGAGGGCGAGGCGGCGGCGGCGGAAACTTGTAAATCGCCGCCAGAGTAGCCAAAGATGGGGACAAATGCGACTGGTCTGAGGCAGATGAAGAAGTTGAAGACATGGAGTCGATTGAAGACCCGGTTGAGTCGCTCTCTGTTTCACTGGAGGCAACGAATGTCTTGACTGAAGCAAGGGAGGCATCACGATCGGGATTGAGTGGCAAAGCACGGGTACGATTGTGAAGATCGGCGATGCTGCACTCATCAGAGCAATAGAGAGGACTGGGGTTCTGGTCTATTACAGTCCTGAACTTGGGAAGATGGGATGGCTTGGGCGTGTCTGACTGCGGGGAGGCCTGGGAGGTGTCTGGGCGCCTTGAGGGCTGAGTGGACCTTTGCTGAGGAGCGCGTTTGATTGTGCCACCTTTTGTTCGTCTGACGGGACCCGCGGCTGCGAAAAGGTCAGGACGAGGACGGGAGGAACGGGGAAGACATACTGGAGGCAGTCGGCGGGGGCGGGGGAGGCGGCACGGGGACCTGGAAACGCTTGGGGATGATCTGTCTGTCGCAGACCGGACACCAAGCGGCGTCGTACTCCATGGCGAGGGGAAGCGGAGGACGGGGAGTGGTCCAGGGGAGCTTTTAAAGCACGAGCCGTGTGCATCGAGATCCAGAGATCCTCAACGGTTCCCGATCTGGTCCTCGTTTACGGCCCACTTTCGTTCGTCCCGGACGCCGGTCCCCTTCCGTACTCGGCATGCCAACCGAGGCACCGCGGCTTCCCTTTCGGTTCTACCCGTCCTCATCCGTCCTCGCCCCGCCGTCCTCACGCAGGTCCTTCTCCGGTCTTTGCCGACTGCTTACCCCGCATCCATCCACTCAAACACGCGTCTTTCATTTACACCGCGCTCAGCGGATCTGCGCCCACTCCCTGTTCCACTGCCCCTTTTCTTGTATGACCTACCGCTCTCCATACATGCACTGCATGAGTCATGCGTGACGGCGAGCATCCAGCGTTGACCCATCGGCAATTGCGTTATCGTCCTATTCTCACCCTTATTGGTCCTCTGAAATTTTCGCGATGAACCTATACTGCAACGACCAATCGTACGTACAGCTGCGGCTGCCTCGCAATTAACCGATGTTTCCTATTGGCGCATCGCGCCCCGAAAAAAAAAATAACCCAGTCTGAAATATGTATGTAATAAGAGTAATACCCATCTCCACCCCGGTGCCGTTTTCCTATCGATAAGTGGCTCTTCTTGGGATCCAAAGTCCCCTGTCCATCGGCTTTAAATAGCAGCAACCCACAGGTATCTCCACGGTGGGTTCTTACTCACACTCCTGTGTCGTTGCTTCCTGGGCGCGTGGCGGCCGTTGAGGTCTCGTCGCGTTCACAATCACCAGCCAAATTCAAACACTATCCAGGCGCCTAGCTTGGAACGTTTCAGACTCGCACTAACCACTATGATGTCACTCTGTGGCTGAATTGAAGCTCCTGGTCGACTAAACCAGAAGMGCACGATCATTTGCGGGGTAACAAGCATCATAACAGGAATGGAACTATCGTTACGCGGGGCATAGATCGTTTCATAAGACAAGGCTCGGCATATTCCTGGCAACGTAGAATGTATCAWGTAACGCCCACTATGCCTTTGGAGAAATCATCGGGGAGTATCTTCTGTCTAGTTCGGATTCCTCGGGAAAGTTTGATAAAACAAGTAGCAAGAAACTTTCAACGAGCAGTTTCCGAGGCAAAGAAACGNATGCTAGAACCCGAAAGAAGCTATTAGCCTGCCTTGGAGACATTCCCTGAGATGGCCGCCGGCAGGCATGCGAAATTCCTCCCTCAGAAAACTGGGACCCTGTCCAGTAGTCAGGTGACAGTATATAACACAAATGATCGGTGTTTGATATTTCAATACGAGGGTTGCGGGTAGCGCGAAGCGTTTCTTTATTTTACCCAGTCTAATCTCTGTTATTTGCGTGATCTGATGGTCCTGGAGGCCCGAAACATTCAGGTCCATCAACACCCCACATATTGATAGAAATGCGATTTCAACGGCACCCCCAGATATTATTGTTCAAGTTACCTGGTTTCACGTCGATCAGTTGTGCATTTTGTCTTCCAAACATAGGATGTCAACATAAACAAGCGCGAAATTGACACACGTCCATTGAGGCTTCGGTAGTATGCAGAAATCGCATAAGCGATGGGTTAACAATTCAATGTAGACAGACCCTGGAATTATTCATTTTGGGGCTGCTGACCCTCGCGTGGAAAGTCCGCAAGGGATGATGTATAATTATGTTCTGGTGATCGCTGGTAATAATACTTGCATACTTGGTGATCACAATTGTTGGGGCTTTTGTCTTGTATTTTAGACTGGTAACGGATCTGGCCATTGCCTTGCCAGTGGCCCAAAGGAAGAGCATAAAAAGGATAGGCACCTGCATTTTAGTCTATCAATGTGATCCCAATGTTCGTTAGGATTGAAATGGACGCTTAGATGAGTAACTAGTAATTACGTTAATTAAATTTAAATAAGTGCCTTGTTTGTGTTTGAACCTAAGGTCCAGGTACTGTACGGAGTGTCATGGTCATAACGAAAACATTTTCAAACAGACATTGGGCCTGCTCCATACAATAGCAATCCATTTCCTGGTTGTTAGCCTCAAAGGTAGCTACGAGATGTGTAATCGTGGGTTTGCACGATGATCACGCGGGAAAGAAYCGTTTTTTGCGCGGGCCAAGGAGAAACGCGATTAAAGCCGATTCTGCCGCCTGCGCGCTTTCGTCCGACAGGTAATCCAATCCTACAAGCTTATACTTAGCTTCCATGGGATACAACTGGTTAATTCCGAGACCGGTATACTAGGCGCGCGGTATGACCCTCGGAGACATCAAGTGCGCTATCGGAATCAAGTCAATCTTCCTACTGTATCTTGGTTAGACTCTTTCGTCACCTGTCACTCTCAACAGCTTCTGGATACTGGACATGGAGCGACCCGTTTTGCTTCACACCGTCTCGAACTCAAGGGTTGGAGAAGGTAGGTTAGGATCTGTCGTCAGAAATACACGTAAATGACGTCACTCGTAGCAATGGCATAGTTTTCATTCAACATATCCAGCGTGCTCCACCCAATTAATTAGCGACATCAGCTATAGCGGTTTCACCGCGGTCACCTAGAATTTGGTGAATTTTTGGAAGTCGGTTCTAAGACCAGCGATGAGCTCCGAATACGGCATCGAAGGACACATAGTAAGTAACTAACCAAGTCTCTCTAAAGCCTGTATCAACGCTTCTTGTCTTTTTTGTTCAAACAACGGACTAGCTGATGCTAGTAAACTCTCTATACTTTCGAATGTCTGCTGCGTTGCCTCTTCAATTTGTTGACCATCTTCGATCTGATTGAGATAGTTGTCAGGGTCTACAAGAAGATCCAGGAGGATGCTTACAGAGTAACCCGAATTTTTGAGGGTCACTTGAATCGTGTTTCCCTCAAGAAGCGTCACCGATGCAGAGCATTGCAGCAACGAATCTTCAGTTATTTCGAAATCATGTATACCAAACGATTGCTCTCGTAGAGCGTTTCCTAACTCCCGGGCGTAGAAAGCTGAAGGTGACTCCATGGACGCTGGGGCAACCGATTTTTTGGAACTGAAAAGTCGCTTCAGCTTCCTCATTAGTCGTAGTGCCATTTTATAGTAAACGCTGCAACAGTTGATTACGAGGTGTGATGAGGGCAAAGCGAGACCAAGTACCTGCAACAACATAGTGGGTCGAACGTTGGCCCGGCTATCTGGATGGAATCAGATTGACGTATTTAACGGGCCGAAATCACCGCCATGATTTTGCCTTCCAGGTTGCTCTTGTGGCGTAGCACCTGAGCACCTCCTCATCAGTGATCAGATGCGAGTCTCCCCCTGACAACAGCACGAAGAAAATTTCATATCTTACTTCGGTACGCTAATTCAGATGTGCTGTATGATTTCTGCACGGTTGCCCGCGTCATCGCAAAGGTCCTTGATGTCGTAAAGTTTTCCGGTCGTACGTAACCTCTTTAGGTGCGAACTTCAGCAGGTACAATTTGACACATAAGTCACGATCATCTGATTCTTGGACGTCAGGACGCGTTAGGCTGTTTAAATTGAATTGAACGAGTTCAGGCAGACAAGAAGTGGGCAACTTACGAACGTCGTTAGCAGATACGAACCGGTAGCACGCTAAAGCCGCGATTGTTTGGTTCTGCTTTGCAGTGGCTTAATTTTGTGACCAATTGCCAGTGCCACATAGCCGACGGCATCACCACTGTCATCATGGACGTCGTCAAAGCCGTAGAGACATATGTCACCAAGATGGTATCGACACCGCCAACCATGAAGGTGTTGCTCTTGGACGCGCACACGGTACGTCGCACACGCTCGAAGGTCGTAGCTCAATTWAATAATTTCCAAGACGCCCATTGTCTCGTTAGCTGCGACACAATCTATACTTCTTTCGCATCAGGTGTATCTCACGGATCGAATAGACAACATTAAGAGAGATCGCATGCCGCACATGAAATGTGTATGCTTCGTACAAAACAGTGAAGAAAGCTTGTCGGCGCTGGAGGCTGAGCTGCGGGAGCCAAAGTACGGAGAGTACTATCTGTGTCAGTGGGTGAATTATAGGCACCTTGCATTCTTGTCGAACCATAAATATGCTGAATCGCCTCAGACTTTAGCAATATATTGAGCAAATCAGCTATCGAGCGCCTGGCAGAAGTAGACGAGTATGAAGTTGTGAAAGAAGTGCAGGTACGTTCTATGTCATCATGAACCTGAATTATTTTGATGATGGTTTCTTAAAGGAGTTCTTTGCGGATTATGCACCTTTGCTGCCCTGCCTATTCTCTCTCAATCACGTTCCTTCGCAAACTCAACTTCTTTACGGTCCGAATTACAATACATGGGATCCAATGGCATTGGAAGCTAGTGTTCAAGGACTTATAGCCGTCCTTCTTAGTTTGAGGAAGAAGCCGATTATTCGTTATGAACGAATGAGCGTGATGGCCAAAAAATTAGGTGCTCAAGTTCATGTGAGCCCTCAGAGTTTTGTCCTTTGTGTTTGCGTAATGATTTTTGTATAGCATCAAATTCAAAGCGAGTCATCACTGTTTGATTTTCGTCTCACTCAGGTTCCTCCTCTGCTGCTCATCCTCGACCGGCGTAATGACCCCGTTACGCCGCTTTTATCCCAATGGACGTATCAGGCAATGGTGCATGAATTGCTGGGAATACAGAATGGAAGGGTGGATATGAGTCTGGTGCCGGATATTGTACCCGAATTGTCTGTAAGTGATGACATTTTTCAAGAAGTGAAGCTAATAATAATATAACATGATTCGCATGTCAATGTAGGAGATAACCCTGACGACAGCTACAGATCCATTTTTCCAGGCCCATTATCTTGACACGTTTGGTGATCTCGGAACCAACCTTAAGGAGTATGTCCAGTCTTATCAGACCAAGTCACTTGCCCAATCTCCAACTTCGATCAACTCTATATCTGACATGAAACGTTTCATTGAAGAGTATCCCGAGTTCCGAAAACTGGGCGGCAATGTTAGCAAGCATGTTGCGCTAGTGGGCGAGCTGAGCAGGTTGGTCGATAAGTGCAAGCTACTTGAAGTGGGAGAAATTGAACAGGGTCTAGCTACTAGCGCCGGTGCAGATCTCAAGGTGGGTTACATCTCAGAGCGTCCGCCCATTACGAGTGATAAACTTTTCATGGGCGTAGAGTGTGCAAGAAATCGTCACCAACAATACACTTTCGCCTTGGTACAAGCTCCGCGTTGTTATGTTGTATTCGCTCCGTTATCAGAAAACTCAGGCCAACAATATTGCCGTACTTGTCAATCTTTTGTTGACAAATGGTGTTGCTGCAGAGGATGCCAGAGTAGGATGATTTCTATTGCGCCACAGACATTGGCTGACGAATTACTCAGTTAGTCTATGTCATATTGAATATTGCAGGTTCTGAACAACGTCAAGATGATCTGTTCTCAGAATCATTACTAGCAAAAGGCCGGTCCGCTTTAAAGGGTCTCAAAGTTTGTATATGAAAAACATGTGGCTGCATTTGGTTTACTCAGTCTTCAGGGCGTGGAGAATGTCTACACACAGCACAACCCACACTTGTCACAGGCACTTGAGCTTCTCGCTAAAGGGAGATTAAAAGAAACAAGCTACCCTTTTCTAGAAAACCCCGGTCCCAATGCAGGGATGCAAAGGTATGCTTCCTAACTCCGCGCGCGCTCGACGCGTTGATGTCGGGAGCAGACCCCAAGATGTAATTGTGTTTATGATAGGAGGGACAACGTATGAAGAAGCGAAGATGGTAGCCCAATTCAATCAGGAGCAAGCAGCGTCTGGCGGTGGGGCGCTTAACTCGTCCGGCATCCGGATACTGCTTGGAGGAACAACCGTCCACAACTCCTCATCGTAGGTTGTCACATGATGGTTCTAATCGGTACTTATCGGTTCCTTAGCTATCTTGAAATGCTCAAGACCGCGGCTGCATCGTTCCCTGCGTCTGTGTATGATCCGCCACCTGAATCTGCATCGACTGTGCCATCTCTTAATCTCAATCTGGGTGGGGTCAATGTAAGTCTAGGAGGACCGGCAGGAAGTGGTGTGTATAGGACGAGTAATGATTCTGTGGGGGTGCAGGCAGATGGGCTTCGGGACGGAGTAATGAATCTAATCGGCAAGGTGAAGCAGGGCGTTGGCATYCCATAGAGTTGACACGTCGCTTCATGTCACATGACAATACGACATCATCGCCTTGGTCGCGCTTTACTATTTCTCTTCATTCTTCCGGCCTGCGAGGCTGTCAGGCTAGTTTGCAATGGCGAAAGGTTTATTCAGCGCTCTCAAGGGCATGGATGCCTTTGGCAAGGTGCGCGTCTTTTCAAATCTCGTTTCAGGCATGGAGTTCATGCGCCGTGCAGACAACAGACGATGTAAAGGTTAAAACTCGGACAGGCGCCTTCCGTAAGGCCTTCTCTTCATTCGGCCACTTCGTCTGTTCTGATCATATGCCTAGTGACCATCCTCTCTGCTGCAATTATACTTACATTCACCACCATGGAGTTCATCGACTACCGTCGGGTGACTACAGATACATCCATCGTCGTGGACAGGAGCAGAGGAGAAAAACTCACGGTTAACTTTAACATAACGTTCCCTAGGGTGCCGTGCTACCGTATGTCGCGAGCCGTTCACGACGGCAATAGAAATTTGACGTGCATGTGCAGTGCTTAGTCTCGACATCATGGACATTAGCGGCGAGCAGCAAAGGGACGTATCGCACAACATTGTCAAGACGAGGCTTGATGACCACAGCCGGCCAATACGGAAATCTGCCAGTGCCGAGCTTCGCAACGACCTCGATAAAATGAACGATGCCCAAGGCGATGGGTACTGCGGTTCGTGCTATGGCGGAACGGAGCCCGAAAATGGTTGCTGCAATACGTGCGATGACGTGCGGCAGTCATACGTGAACAAGGGCTGGAGCTTTACAAACCCGGATGCGGTCGAGCAAGTATGTCCTTTGTGAGCCCAGAGTCAATGGGGATCTCATAGTTTGCAGTGCGTACGGGAGGGCTGGGCAGACAAGCTGAAGGAGCAGGCGAGCGAGGGCTGCAATATCGCAGGGCGGATACGGATTAACAAGGTCGTCGGAAATATCAACTTTTCTCCTGGACGATCTTTCCGAGCGAGCCACGAACTAGTTCCTTATCTTCGGGATGATGGAAATCGACATGATTTCACGCACACGGTCCATCACTTTGCATTCGAAGGTATGACTTGATCTGCCATGTCCTATTTATGCTTATATTGCAGGCAACGATGACTACCATTACCGGAAGGCTGAAGTTGGGAAGGCTATGAGGAATAAGCTGGGGTTGATCGGCAACCCTTTGGATGGAGCTACCGGTAGTGTACGTTGTGAAATGAACGAGAGAATTGTGCGCTGACGTTTTCAACTAGACTAAAAAGGCGCAATATATGTTCCAGTACTTTATGAAGGTTGTCTCTACACAATTTAGGACGCTTGATGACCAAACTGTACGTTGTGTCCATCTCTGGAATATAGGCATACATATTGACCTTGCGCGTTAGATTAATACGCATCAATATAGTACCACACATTTCGAACGTGATTTGACGGAAGGACTGAGTGGRGAGGCGGCTGGTGGTGCTCACGTCCAACACGGTGTTGCGGGTCTTCCTGGTTCGTTTTACAATGACTGTCTGCGACGCARCTGAACGAGTGTCTTTAGGTGCTTTCTTCAACTTTGAGATATCCCCTATGCTTGTCGTCCACTCGGAGATACGGCAGTCTTTCGCTCACTTTATAACTTCGTAGGTGYCTTCTGTACATTTAGGATATGATCTAATGAATGTTCTAGGACGTGCGCTATTGTTGGTGGTGTTCTGACTGTCGCATCGCTGATAGACAGCATCCTGTTTGCCACGGGACGCGCACTAAAAAAATCGGGTGTGGGTGGGAACAGTTACGGTACCAAGCTAACGTGATCGCACGTTTATATCTCCTATGTAGTAGGTCGTACATAGTTGCCCTACTCGGCATTCTAGTGTAATAATACAGGTACATGTGAACAGTCCAAGTGTCATGAGTGTATGCAAAAAAGAATCATGGTGACATCTTTTTCTCAGGCCTTCTTCGATGGCTTCTCACGCGATGAATTATTCAGTTTGCGCTTTTTATTAGGTGGTGGCGTGGTAGACGGTGACGTAGCAGCCCGAGGGAAGCGACGAGTATCCTAAACTGAGGTTCAAGATATAATGTCGAACATAACATCACTACATACCCCAAGTATGAGCTCGTCGTCGCCGTCACTTGCGGAGACGCTGCCATTTTGTTGATATTCATTATCCTCTGGTTTTCGCATGCTCTTCCTATGGCCAGTGGCGGGTTGCTTATATTTAGTGGGATCGCGTTCGTCGTCATTCGGAGATGGACTATCGAACACGGGCTCCCCATCTTCTGACTTGACTTTTACGACCGCTTGAACACGTCGCACAAGCCTGGAAATAGGCCGGTTTGACGAGTTGTCGGGCGTTATGTTTGATTGAATGGTTGATTTACGAGGTTTGGGCGCCGCTTTTGGTATGTGGGTTGGAGCTGGAGATTCGGTTGACGAGTTGTCGGGCGTTGTTTTTGATTTGATATTTGATTTACGAGGTTTGGGCGCCACTTTTGGTATGTGGGCTGGAGCTCGAGATTCCGTTGACGAGTTGTCGGGCGTTGTTTTTGACTCAATATATGATTTGCGAGGTTTGGGCGCCGCTTTTGGTATGTGGGCTGGAGCTGGAGATTCGGCTGGCGATTGAACGGCTGATTTGTCGCTATGCTTGCTCGGAGCGGAAAAATAGGCAGCTGTTGATAGGGGCATATCGATGCCACCGATCAAGTGAGTAGATACGAACTGGCCGGATAGTGGCTGGAAGTAGCACACTGTGAATTAAGAGAATAGGGGATGAGGCGCCGAGTACCTGGGACAAGATTTCGTCGAGCTTGGTAGACAGCGAACACCTCTCCTCTTCGACGCGGGTGAAATGATCTTGCCAGTTCCGGGCCTGTTCCTTCCAATGGTTGACTTCTCTTTGCAGCTGGGCGATGGCGTCTGCTTGACTTTGAACCTGTTATGCACGTCCAGACAACAAAGAACAAGGGGGGGAAGGGACAACGCCCACCGTGAGCTCGGCTTGCATGAGCTGCGCATCGCGATTCAAGGGTGTCGGGAGAAAGAAGGAGAAARCAACGCACGGAGGACTTGTATTTGAGGACATCTTGGGCCTGTGAGTCGAGCTGGCGCTGCGACGCGCCGGACTGCTTTATTGCAATATCGCGCTCGTTCTGCGCGTCGCGTGCTTCTGTGGCTGATTGAGCGAGCTGTTTTTCGAGGTCCTTGAGCTGCATGGAGAGTCAGCGAGAACAGGCAGGAAATCAGGGGACTCACAGATCTGAGGGCAGACTTGGAGAAAGCGGAGAGGGAGTCGGCAATCGCGGCGGGAGAAGAAGGCATTGGCAGGACGGGAATTCCATATAGGGAAGGAGCGCGTTTTGTGAGCACGTGGTCTTGTAATCAATTTGCCGGGAGTTGATAGCAACAGCCGTCGCTGGCGATCCGCCATGCACTCGTCAAGACTCAAGATCAACACCGCCCTGCCCGACGTGTCTGCTCGTATCAGATCCGCCTCTAACGCCTCCACCTCTTCGTCAATCTCTGTCGTCACCCCTTTCAGTGCTTCCACAGACGCTTCTTCGTCTTCCGTCAACCTTCACGTCCCTTACGCTCTCCGTCGCCCAGACGCACGTTCTCCTAGTCCCAGAAGCCCGCGTTTCTCCCTATCTTCTCCGAAAAATGAATATGTTTTAGCCATGCATGATTATTCGCCACAGCAACAATCCGCTACTTGTCTTTCATTTCGCGCCGGTCAGGTCATCCACGTCCTGAATAAGGATCCCAGCGGTTGGTGGGATGGTGAACTTGAAGGAAGACGCGGTTGGTTTCCCAGTAATTATGTCAACGTAGAGTCGGATTGGTCCGATGATAGCCCCAAGGAAACGAGGCGTGTACGTGTTCTTCTCTTTCTGCAGCATGCCATTTACTTAATCAGTTTGGAATCAAGGCAAGGCGACTTGCTGGTGCAAGCGATATCATTCCAAAAAATTCCCCGCCTATGAAGTCTCGCCGCGACATGGACGAAAATCCGATAGATTCGTATTGTCCCTCGCTCATGGTTCAACTCATCAGCGTTTTTACCGTTATGCAAGATGCCGTGCACAAGCAGAAGGAAGCCCATTATCTACCAGCCGCTGCCCATATCGTGAAGCATGTTCGTCATATTCTCACTGCCATGGGAACCGTATACAAAAGTGCGCCAGTCCTTCAGAAGCACCCAGCCTTGGCTCGGGAAAGGAAAGAACTGCTCAGAACTTTGACGCCGCTTATCGAAAGCGCAAAATTGGCGTCGGCCGCACTGCCAAGTCGACGCCAGGACCTTGCTGTAGAAGCCATGATGCATTGCGCCATGGATGTCATTAATCGCTCACGGCGGTTCCTTATTGTGGGCGTGCATTGCGGTTTGCAAGTTCCAGACTCCCGAGTAGCGGACGGCGCTACCGTCTGGTCCACCCAGTCCACYGAGGATGCTCTGAGTATTCGGGATGTGGATATAGATGAACAGAGCAAATCCAAGATTGCAGTTGCCGGATGGGTTTCCAAGCGAG